>CM035151.1:18072569-18355069 GCA_020205615.1 Panax quinquefolius | reverse complement strand
TATTTAGATAAGTTCAATGAGCCGTTGAGATCCACTACAAATAAGTCAACTAAACTAGAACATGTATTTGAACCAATTCTTTCATTATTTGAACATGTTAATGAAAGTTTTCTTGAGGTAAACTTGAAGCATAACTGTGATGAAAATTCTGACTATTTCCAATTTTCTAGACCTCCTGAAAATAATGAAAAGCTCACACTCACTTATCCATTTGTAACATTCATTTTTAGTCACATAATTTTTAGGATTTATAAAATTTGTAGATATGTACATTTGTTTTCTTTCTCACCACATCTTCTTGCAGAACAAATGTCCTGCATACAAGGTACAATTCTTTTATATCTTTGTTCTCTTTTCTTTATTTGTATACATTGAGGACAATGCATGATTTAGGTATGGGGGAGTTTGTTTGTATATTATTGTATTAGATTTTTTTTCTTTTAGGAAAGAATAGTAAAAAACACAAAAAAAATTAAAAATTAAAAATTTTGTTTGACTTTTTATGAATTGAATTAATTCTAATAAGTGTTTGTGGAGCAAAACTCATGGGTGAGATTGAAAGATTTAGAACTCTTGAATTTTTTATAAAATACAAAATCTTAGTTCAAAACACCATCTGGATTTAAAATTAATTTGACAAGCATTTTTGCACTTCACGTTTGTACTAATTCTTAGTTGTGGAGTATAAACCATGAGTCGAGTAATTTCAAACACAAAAAAGAAAAAAAATGAAGTTGAGAAAAGTTGAAAAAAAGAGAAGAGAAGAAGGAATAAATAACTGCTTCAATGTCCATTAAACAAAATAACTGGGTATCCAAGCTTCGGGAAGCATCGATATTCACGCTGAAAAGTGTGATGGATAAAAGCAGCTTGACTAGTCTAATTTTGTGGCCTTTGTTACTCGAGTAAGTAAGCCCTTAGGGGTGTCTCTACACCTAGTGCCCTAAAACCATCTGGTTTGGAAGTCATTGGTCCAACGCTCGCTCTACATGGGTAACTCTGAAAAGCCTAAGAAAATGAAACATTGCACAAGTTAAGAATCAAAAAAGAAAAAAAAAAGAAAAAAAAGAAAAGAAAAATGAGCTTGCTTGATTTTCATGGTAAAAATCCCTACTAAGAGTTACATCATATATACATGCATGCATCACATTGAATTGATTTAATGAAGGATGGTGTCTAAAATAAAGATTGAGTCTTTTTGATAAAGTAAAAGTGTGATTTTGAAATTAATCTTGCTTATGTATAATGCCCATGGATATTTAGAAGTTTTCTTTCAATTTCATAATTTGTTGAACCCAAAAATATTTTTTGAATTTTGTGGGTATATTCACTGCAAACCCTCACGAGACATAACTCGTCCACTTGGGTAACCTTGGGGTTTAAAGGCTTGTTGCACATGCTAAGTGCAATCGTGTTTCCTACGAAAATGGGCTAGTATAATTTTTGATTTATTTTTATTTTTATTTTACTCGAGGACGAGCAAAAGCTAGTTATGGGGGTATTTGATAGACACGTAATTCATACATTTTATTATCCCTAATTTTGTCCTTTTAATTATATTAGTTTATTAAATTAATATGTTTTATTTTATTTTGTAGGATTTAATATTTGTTGCAATAAAGTCAAAATCTTGGTGATCAAGCGATATTTAATGCTTTTATTCATGTAAGGAATATCCAAGAAGAATCCTACATGGAGATGGAAAGAGGTGAAACAATCTTAGTGCGCAAGTCAAATTCAACAAGAGAAAGAAAAGTTTATCTAGAAGATCTTTTTGAGAAGTTGATTGCTATTAGGAAGTTGAAACCTACATGAAAAGGGAACAAAATTGTCCAAGTTTAATGAATCAAAATTAGGTTTTAAAGTTATTTTTCCTATAAAAAGGTCTCTTGTTTTAGAGAGAAAGGCATTAGGGATTGTATTACTTTAGGTTAGGAGTAGGAGTAAATTAAATTACGTTTCATTGTACGCTTGTTGGAGGATCGTGAATAAAGGGAGTTTTCTTATTTATTTTTAATCTTCTACTTCTTCTTTATTTTAGTTAATTTATTTATTTTCCATGTCTAGCTAAATTCTTCCATCTAGGATGAAGATGAAATTAAATAATTATTCGTGATAATATTTTTTATCTCTTCTATTATTTATGCTTTTATGTTTAATTGATTTCGCCTTCATGTTTCGTTATTGAAATACCTTCGTTTTATAGTTCTTATGTGATTATAAATTAATTAAGAGGTTTTGATAGATTATTGTTAAGATATGCGTTTTTCATAGTCTATGCTTGCCCACGTTAATTGTAAATTACTAAATTAAAAGGAAGGGAGATCAAAATCATAATTTGAGTTATAAAAATAGAAGAGATTGAATTATATGTTATGTTTATTATATAGTGGATTCAGATTCCTAGATTGTTTCCTCATTATTTGTTTTCATATTCTAGTTAATTAATTATTCTCAATTTTTATTTCTAATTCGCTTAAAATAGATATTAAGGAAATATTTAAATTAATCTAGTCTCTGTGGATTCGACCTGTACTTGCCAGTTCTTCAATTCGACAATGTGCACTTGCAGTACATAATTTTAACACATCATGATGCTCTAGGTTTAGGGATTGGAGTTATGTTGATGCCAGAAAGGAAACCAATGGTGTATTACAGTGAAAAATTGAGTGGAGCAACTTTGAACAATCCTACTTACGACAAGGAGATGTACGCGTTGGTGAGAACATTGGAGACATGGCAACAGTACTTGTGGCCCAAGGAGTTCGTGATTCATACCGATCATGAGTCATTAAAGTATTTGAAGGGACACAGGAGTTGAACAAAAGGCATGTGTGATGGATGGAGTTTATCGAGCCATTTCCATATTTCATTCGATACAAGCAGTGTAAGGAAAATGTTGTTGCAAATGCGTTGTCTCGAAGGTATGTGTTGATGAATACTCTTGATACGAAATTACTTGGTTTTGAGCGAATCAAAGAATTATATGTTAACGACCTTGATTTCGGAGAAGAGTTTAAAACTTGTGAAAAGAATGTTGTAGGTAAATACTTTAAAATGGATGGATTTTTTTTCATGAGAATAAAATGTGTATACTTGCAAGTTCTTTGTGTGAGTTATTGGTTAGGGAATCACATGGGGTGGTTTGATGGGACACTTTGGTGTGGAAAAAATTTTGGCTGTTTTGAAAGAACATTTTTATTAGCCTCACATGAGACGAGACGTCGATCAAATTTGTGATAGATGTATTATCTGTAAACAAGTTAAGTCTAGTGTTCAACCCCATGGATTTTATATACCATTGCCTATACCTGCTGAACCTTGGACTGACATATCAATGGATTTTGTGTTAAGTTAATTACCTAGGTCTAAGCATGGTAATGATTCTATATTTGTGATTGTGGATCGATTTTCAAAGATGGCACATTTTATTCCATGTCATAGAGCTGATGATGCATCCCATATAGCTAATTTGTTCTTTAGAAAAATTGTACGTTTGCATGGTATGCCTAGAACCATTGTTTCTGATAGAGATGCTAAGTTTTTAAGCTATTTTTGGAAAATTAAACTTATGGTGTAAACTGGGAACTAAACTATTATTTTCTACTACTTGTCACCCACAAACTGATGGTCAAACTGAAGTAGTAAATAGGACTTTGTCTACTTTGTTAAGGGCTATCATTAAAAAAATATCAGTCATTGGAAAGAATGTTTACCACATGTTGAGTTTGCTTATAATTGTTTAGTTCATTCTGCTACTAAATTTTTGCCATTTGAAATTGTTTATGTTTTAATCCTTTAACTCTATTGGATTTGTCACAATTACCTATTTCTGAGTTTACTAACATGGATGGAAAGAAAATGTCTGAATTTGTTATGCAGATACATGAAAAGGCAAGGCTTAACATTGAAAGGAGAATGGAGCAATATGCTAGACAAGCCAACAAGGATCGGCGTCAAGTTATCTTTGAACTGGGAGATTGTATGTGGTTACATATGAGGAAAGAACGATTTCAGGTTCAAAGATGGTAAAAATTTCTTCCAATAAGAGATCATCCATTCCAAGTGCTAGAATGCATTACTGACAATGCTTACAAATTAGATTTACCGGGTGAGTATAATTTTAGTACAACCTTCAATGTTTTTGATCTATGTCTGTTTCATGTAGGTAACGATTTGAGGACAAATCATTTTCAAGAGGAGAGGAATGATGAGGACATGATGAGCTTGGACTCAAATGGAGGTCGTGGATCAGATCCAGTACAAGTACAATGCAGTTGGACCCGTGACGAGAGGACGAGTTAAGCGGTTCAAGGAAGGGCTTATAACTTTAGTGTAAGACCCCAACTTTTTATAAATGAAATTTAATTTCCTCTATTTATTATTTTGAAACAGTAAGGGTTGAATTGATTAATGTGGTTAGTTATGGGTAAAATGAGCAAATATTTCAAAATAAGCAGGTGGTTATAAAATATTCATTGTTGTCGGGGAATATTCGTTTGGTCGTGGAATATTCTTGTTGTCGGGGAATATTCATACGATGGCGCAGTCTTTTGTGGGCCCCATAACAGAAAGCGATTGGATGAAGAAAACGACAAGTATAAGCTGTTTATAAATAACAAATAGTTATTCTTACTGTTATCTTTGTTGGAATACTTGGGTGGTTAAAACACGATGTACGCATTGTTGCATAAGAAGACACGGTATTGCACCAATTATTGATTCTTACATAAGAAGGCACTACTCAATAATTGTTACAGTAATTACTGTTCAATATTTTATTTTATTGATTCAATAATTGCTACGTTGATATTTTATATTATTATTGTTTCAATAATTGTCACTACACAGTATTTTCCATTATCGAAGCAATAATTCATATTATCTGAATAATATTATTAGATAACATTATTGGCAATGTCTAGAAAGTTCTGTATAAGGAGAGGTTTGGTCACCTAATTGCGCGCCAGTAAGGAGAAATCCTTATTGAAAAGCCCATTCTTTCCTGGTAACGGCCTGGTTGCCAGTATTGTGATTCTGTAATATTATTTGTGAATAATTAATTATTGATTTATATGATGAGGAAAATATTTATTTTATGTGGATATAGATGGAGAAAATTTTTAAAGTGACAATTGTTGAAAATCGATATTTTATCTTTTCTGATAAAATAATATTTTATTATATTATTATAATATAATAATGATGATATTTTTACAATGAATGTGGGATATATGAGTATATGAGGAGGAAGAGTATTTTTGTTGCAAAAGTTGTTTAAAACATTTTAAACATGTCTGTGGGCCCATTTCTTGACTAAAATTTGATTATAGCCTGTAGAATCGCCCGTTTGTGGATTTCGGTCAATTTCTATTTTGGAATTTGGAAAAACTTTCTTCTGAAAAGTTGTAGATAATGAAATTTCCTATGAAAAAGACATGAGGTTCAAATTTTTCTGATAAAAGGGCTATTTATTGTGAATTATTGAAGTTTTGGATTAATTGATTTTGATTTTTTGGAGTTTTTAAATGATTTATGTGAGAAAAACATTTTTTTAGAGGTGGGCTACATGTGTGGCTGATGTTGGACTCAATTGGTGTGCGTAGGGAGATTTAGAAAATTAATATTAATATTATATTAAATTTTCTGCCATGGTGTTCTAAACATTTTCCTATAAATAGGGTGCTTAGGTTAGAATTGAAAATCACACCAGAAACTAAAGTTTTCTCTCTCTATATATATTATCGAGCGTATTCTTGTGAGTATTTTAGTAATTTGAGTATTGCCATACGGTGCAAGTTCCTTCAGCACTATAACCAGTATTTCAGTCAGAAGTACTATATATCCTTTTGAGGTAAGGGATGTTATTTTCTTCTTAAATGATATTATTTCTTCAATATCATTATGCCGAAACATTGGTTGGAACTTTTTATCAAATTTAGAACTTTTTCATGTCGGGGTTACTATTCATGAGTTACTATTCACGAGTTACTATTCATGAGTTACTATTCACGAGTACTATTCACGAAGTATGATGATTTTTTTGTGAAATTTCTATCTTTTAGTGTCATTTATTATTATTCACGATACGACACTTATTCACGTATACGGAACTATTCACAAATCTTGACTATTCAATAGAAAAATGAAATTTTCTTCTTTTTGTCCAAAATATCTATTATGGATACTAGCTTTGATTGTATCCATGTTTTGATCATTCTTGAATTTTACTCCACTATAATTATTTATGAGGTATTTTTGGACATGGAATAGCTGAAATACGAATTCCTAATATTTGTTCTTTTGCTTCACTGGATTCTTTTTCTTTAAAATATTTTTCATCATCCTCAGTCCTAAATGATGATATTACTGAATATCTTTGGCCTGTAATGCAAAGATGAATGATTTCTGATGAATATCTTTGGCCCGTAGTGCAAAGATGAACAGATGTTTAGATGAACATGACCAACTGATGAATATCTTTAGCCTGTAGTGCAAAGATGAATATTTGATTCCAGATATATGTTGATTGATGTTACAGGGATAAAATATTGACGATGGACTTTTAAATTCATATATAGAAGATAGTAGATTTTATTCTCTATTTAACTCTTCTAATGAATTATTATTTCCGCTGCGAATATTGATTTAAAACTTGTTGTCTATTGTATTATATTAGATTTTTCCCTGTTGAAGACTAACGATAATTTGTTCTATATTATCTTGGTCATAATATTCTTTACTGGGCTAGTTGAGCTCACCTTTTTCCTTTTTGTTCCATTTTTCTTCTTAGGAGGCGAGAATGTAGCGAGTACTAGTCGGGGTATGGAATGAAGGTTCTAGAAAGTCGTTTTAGTAGTCCTCACATTTTTTGTAAAATAATGTATCAATAATTGTACTGAGGACTTATTTGAGTGTGGATATTGTCTAGATGATAATATTTGTATTTAAACTCACAGTTTTTATGTTGTATTAATAAAGTTGTAGTTATTTCTGTACCATGTATTTTGACGACTCAGAATGGGTGTTGTATACCTATTTTGGGGGCATCACATTTGGTGCAGGTAATGTGGAATGAGAATGACATGTTAACTTGGTCCAGGGAGGATGAGAATCCCAAGTTGATCAATATGGTACTTTTCGTTGAATAGTTCTTGGAACTTCTCCCAAGACATCTTCAGTGCGGTAGGTTGAGTAAGCTTTACTGATTTCCACCAGTAATCTGCCTCTCCTCTCAACATAAAGGCGGCAAAGGGAACCTTTTGCTCATTGGATTGGTTAAAGAATTTGAGAATAGTTCTCATGGCTGAAAAGTTATCTTATGTCCTTAATAAGTCTATCCTCGAATGGTTGCGCATAATGCCTCCGAGGAAGACATTGCTACTTTTAGAAAGTGGCAAGATGATGCACATTGGCTCAATGCATCATGCTCGCATCCATGAGTAACGAGCTTCAGCCACGGATGAAATTATGGATGCTCCTACTATATTCCCGCACATCAAGTAGTTGATGGTGAGGAAAGTGGGGTGATAGATATCGATATCTAAGGAGCTCTTCCGATCTAGAATGACCATGACACTACAATGATGATAAAAGTTCTTAACATAATCAATTGGATTGATCAATTAGAACAACGGGTTTTGTCATGGATGGAGAGTTGAGCCAAGATTTGATCTTGCACTCACTCCCTGACTCCTTTCATGAATTGTTGTGAATTTTCATATGAACAAGCTAGATATCGACCTCATTGATTTGCTTAACATATTGAAAATGTTGAGAGTCACTTTCCAACCAAGAAAGATCAAGTCTTCTTCGGTAGGGGCCAAAGGATCTTCCGAAAAGAAGAACGATTCAAAGAAGGTATATAGAAAGGCAAAAACAAAGGATAATAAGAACAAAACTGATACGGATAGCAAAGGAGTTTGCTTCCACTGCAATAAGCATGGACACTGGAAAGAAACTACAAGAAGCATCTTGCAGAGGCTAACCAAAGAAGCTTAGTGAAGTTTCAGTTACAATACAATTTTGTTCAAGATTTAAAATAAATTTTTCTTTAAGTCAAGGTTCTACTTGGATATTGGATATCGACTTTGGTTATCATAAATATAGATTTATGAATGGACCAAGCAGAAGTAGAAAGCTAAACAAATATAAGTAATCCTATGTGTGGAAAATGAAGTAAAGGTTGCTGCATTAGCTATAGAAACTTATAGTTTAGCACTGCTTACGGGCAAATCTATTAAGTCAATAAATTGTTATTGTATTCCAATTCTTGTTAAAAACATTATTTCCATTTTATTGTTGGACAATAAAATTTTTGGTATTATAATTAAGAACAATTGTTGTTCTATTTATAATAATAATGTTTCGTATAGAACTGAAAGATTACTTAATGAATTTTGTATATACTGACTTTACGTGAAAAATTATTTTTAAATTGAACAAACTAGTATAAGAAAAGGAGATGATCATTCAATGAGTTGAATGTATGTATTTGTTGAAATACAAGTGTGAATTATTTGAAAGGTTCAAAGAATTCAGAAATGAAACAAATTGGCAAAGTATTAAGATTCTTTGATTAGATCAATGAATAAATACTTGTGCAATAAGTTTCTAGATCATCTCAAATGGTTTTCTCATAATGGACACATCCTGATACGCAATAATTGATTGATGTATCTGAATGAAAAATCGTACCTTGTTGGACATGGTGCGGTCCATAATGATTTTACCGACATTCCAGTATCCTTCTGGGATAATGTCCTAGAAATGGTTGCATATCTACGAAAATGGTAACCTCAAAATCCATTTAAGACTCCATAAAAGTTATGGATGGGGAGGATTCCTAATCTTAAGTTTGTTAAGATAAGGGTTCCAACTTATGTGAAAAGGTTTCAAAGGATAAGCTTGGGACAAAATTTGACAAGTACAATTTGTGGGACATCCTAAAGTAAGTTTAGGGCATATGTTCTATAATCCTACATAGCAAAAGGTGTTTATTATGAACACCACGCCTTCTAAGATAAAGGTGTTTATCATTGAAGGGCTAGTGGGAGGGAGGATAATAGATCTTGAAGCGAGTTCAAGAACCACAAAACACTATAAATCAAATAAGAGGAACACATAGATGAATTCTATTATACCACAACCGAATCGTAATTTTAGAATAATAACGAAGATACACGGGAGGTATGGATTCATCATAGATGATGATGATGAGGTACACATCATAGAAGATGATGATCCATTACATACGATGAGGTAAGTGTTGTGACACTCGAGAAATGGATTGAAACAAGTTTCTCAAATATGGAACATTCATTTTGATGAGGCAATCAAAAGAGTTTGATTTTATCAAAAAAATAAGAATGAACCTAGTGTGTACAAAAGAGTCATTGGGAGCATCGTGACATTCCTAGTACTATATGTTGATATACTACGGATAAGGAATGACATACCAATGCTACAATCAGTAAAAATAAAGTTGTCTAAACATTCCTCCATGAATGATTTGGAAGAGTATCTTAATTGGGGATATAAATCTATATAGATAGATTTAAGAGGATGCTCGACTTAACCCAAGGAACGTATATTCATTTGATGCTAAAAGTCGTTTAGCATGGCAAACAACAAGAGATGTCTCATGTAGATGAGCTATGGAGTGTATCTCTCTTAATAGTCCCCACAGACTCCTGAAAAGAGAGGTCGCATGAGTGACAATCATGTATGCAATGAAATGTACGAGACCGATGTTGATCACATATTATGGAGAAGTTCACTATGAGTCGGTGAAAACATCTTAAAGTGCTTAACCCAAGCACTAAGGATGTGATCATATTCATGGTGGGTCTAAATCAAAACTAGAGGGCTTAATGACTCAAGTTTTTCGAATGCACTAAGATGACAAAAAATCCACTTTAAGGTAAAGCGTTACCTTGAACAAGGGTGCGTTGAATTGAAAAGGTTCCAAACAAACAAAGAGTTCTTTGGTTTAGTGATAAAGACAAAGTATATAGCTATAAATGAAGCTGCAAGTTGATTGTTTGGATTAAAAGTTAATTACAGAACTAGGAATAGTTCCTAAGTCTCATCTTGGATCTAAACATGTGTTGTGGCACTTTCATTTGATTATTAGAATCATTGAAAGATGGGAAATCACTATAGAAATGGTGGACTCTCAAGAACAAAATTACATATCCATTAACTAAAGCTTATCCAATAGCAGGATAATCGTCACTTAGAGAATAAGAGTATAAGATACAATGGCGATTGGCTTTAGTGCAAGTGGGAGATTGAAAGTAATATGCACACAAGCCAATCATGTTTGATGATAAAGCATATACTTTGTAACAATCTTATTCATTTATTAATAAAAAGTATTAATTTATTAAAGGCTTTTAATTATCTACATGATCTTCGTTTTATAATATGTGATAAACCCATAGTTTTAAGCAATGCTTTTAGAATAATGATGATGATCATTCTAATGAGATCTAAATTCTTTGAAAGCTTAAAACTAAAATAGTTCCCAATCGTTGGATTACTAAATTGGGGATTAGTGAATCCGGATAGATTGGTACATACGTTGTTTGCTCATTGGATGAGGATGATTGATCTCACGATCATTTGTGTGAAGACACTAAAGCAAGTATGTAGGTGCTTATTAGAGAATAAGTTCACCGAACGTGGCTCGCTAAGGAATACCTAATGGAGTTTTACTTGCTGTCAAATAGAATTCCTGTAGTGATAGTAATCTGAAGTGATCCTTGGACTTGAGATCATCATAGTATCTTGTGTATGATGAGTTATACTTTGACTTATTCCTTAAGACCCTTAGGGTATATCAAAGGTATGCTTGGGTATAATAAGTTGTATACATGGAGATAATGTATGATCAATAAAGAATCTACCACTTATTAAAAGAAGAGAAATGTCCTATGTGATTCGATAAATGACAACCCAAAGAGTCCTTGGCGAAGCGTAATGAAATTAGAAAGGAGTTTCTAATTTGCATTATTTGAGTTGTGCATTTAAGAGTCGAAATACATATTATTAAATAAAATAAGACTTGACAAAGAATTCCATGTCTTATATTTAATTGGGACATTGTATGGTGGAAGGATTGAATTGTATTTGAGAACTATTTACTCAAAGGTTCTTTTATGATTAATGTTGAAATCTATATTATCTCGGAAAGTCGTTGATTGCTAGGGGAGGCTTATCCCTATTGTAGAATAAATATTATTTAAATAAATTAATTGTTTAATTTATTTATTTAAATAAGATTAGAATTGTTCTAATTGATTTATTCACAACCTATTTAATATGGAGAACCTAAAGGGTCACACCATAAAAGGAAGAATAATTACTTAAGAAGTTAATGGGATAATCGTAATAATATGTTATGTATATTTAATTTAATCTATGGTGATAGAATAAATTAAATAGCTTAATATTTATTATTTAATATTTTAGAAATATTAAATATAAATTAATAAGAGGAGTCTTATTAATATTATTACAATTATTATTATTTTAATTTCTAAAAGAGTTTAGGAATTAATTTAATATAAGTACTCTCATTTATTCCTAATAGGATTAGGAGGGAAAATTAATTAAAGGAGTTTAATTAATTATCCCTAATAAGATTAGGGAGCCCATTTAATTAAAAGGGTTTAATTAAATAATACCTTATTTTATTAAATAAGGTTACCTGATATCTTTATAAGAGGAGTCTTATATCAGATATCAAAAGATACGTGATAATTCTAATTAGTTGGAGAGTACGCCTTTTCTATAGAGATAGAAAACTAGGATTGAGCCTATACCCCTTCTTCTTGAAAATTCTTCTTCTTTGGTGGATCACCTCTAGAGGCCATACACTTGGGTGGCTTACATTGATCAAAGGAGGGAACCAAACCCGGTGGATTCAAGGAGATCGCGAGAAGTAGGAGGTGAACTCGCACTTTGAGGAAGCTCGTTTCTACAAGGGTATGATTTCATAATTTCTTATTCTTCGTTTAATTAATAATTGCGCATAAAGGGTGATCCGGGTATATGGTTTGTAAAATTTTTAAACTCTGATTTTTACACGTTTCTGCTAATTTATGCAATTTGATTGCGTTCAAGAATATTACAAACCTAACATCATGATCATGCCAACAACTGTCCATCAATGCACTACGGGCCAATGAGGACTTTTTCCACATCATTTGTAACATTACGGTCATGATTACACCGAATAATCCTTGGTCATAATCATACCAATTCCATCTATGCACTACATGCCACAGATGACTTTCAACAAAATATAAACATGAGGATGATGACAATGATATAAGAATTCAATAAAACAAGTTCAAGAATTAATTTATCGAAGAACTAATAACGTCCAAATTGTCAACATGATACTTCTTTGTAGAGTAAAATTCAAGAATGCTCAGAAGAATATTTCCATGAAAAGATACTGGATGAAACGAAAATATCAAGGATATTCCACTAATTTCATGGAGTATAGAAGTCAAAACTTTAACCAACTGAGTATAATAACGAATGGAATAACAAAAGAAATCACCATGCATGCGGTACTTGCATGTATGGCGAGTTATTCCAACATAATAATAAGTAACGGAACCAAGTCAAAGTAAATTTGCACAAGACGGGATGTTCCAACAGAATAATATGTGATTTAAACTCGATCCCGATCAGTAAAATGCATGTATGGATATTCCAATGTAATAATAATAATGAAGGAACCGTGTCGGCGTGAAAACGCATGCATGAGGATATTCCAACAGAATAATAATAAAGATGGAACCGTGTCCCATAAAACGCATGCATGTGATATTCCAAATGTAATAATAATAAAGATGTAATAATAGAAGAATATCACCAAGTATAGGGTAGTCCATTATCTTTGGTTATTCCAAAGAGAATAATAAATAATGGAATATCGTAAGTTCTCTTCATGAATACAAAAGAAATAACACCCCTTACCGTAAAATAAATTGAATATAAGAGTAGGAAAGTAGCAGAATACTTTTCTATAGTTTCTTTATAATTTCTCTCTCTAGAGTTTCAGTGAATTCGTAAGAAATAATGAAGGAATGAGCTTCTATTTATAGAAAAATGGACTGCATAGTAACTAACTCATGAACGGTCTAGATTGATTTACTTTTAATAGGTCCATAATTAAAACAAAATTTTTTAAATAAAATATAATATAATATATATATATATATATATATATATTATATATAACATGTGCAAGAAGAAAAAAAAAATCACGGGTGGAAGACCTGTGAATTCTCCTTACTCCCTCTGCCCATTTTGTCAAACTTCCATATATATATATAATATAATATACATAATAATACTCCTACTGTCCACCCTAATTTCCCCCCCCCCTTTCCACTAACAATATATATATATATATATAATACTTATATATATATATATATGTATTCATATATATATAAAACGAAAACTGAGATAACTTCTACCGACAATTTTTTTAAAAAAGGAAAGTGGGGGGTCCAAATAATAATCAAAATTGACAATAATTACTATAGCAATAATTGAAAAAAACTGAGTGACTTCTCACGTAAGCATCAATAATCAATATCGTGTGCTACTATGCAACCACGCGATTCGCATACTTTTAACACCGGTGTTTCAACAGCTTAACTGTAAAACTTCCGCCAATTATTTTCATAAAGTATTTTTGTCGTTTTCTCAATCCGATAATAATTTTGTTATGGGGTCCACCAATGATTGTGCCGTTGTACGAATATTCCCTGTTAAAACGAATATTCCCCGACCAATCGAATATTATATAACAACTTGCGTACTTTATAAAATTTATAAATATTACCCACAACTATAACATTATATCAAATTTACTCCATAATATTCAAAAATATTATTTATAGAAAATTCATCTTTATTAAAAAGTTGGGGTTTTACAACCTCCCCTTCTTATGAAATTTCTCCCTCGAAATTAGGGTACGTACCTGGTATGTCCAAGAGATAAGGATACCTTGATTTCATTTCAGATTCTAACTCCCAAGTCATTTCCTCAACATCGTGGTTTCTCCACAAAACTTTGACTTGAGGTATAACCTTGGAGCGTAGAATATGTTCTTTCTTATCCAAGATTTGAACATGAACCTCTTTATACGTCAAATCTTTCGCTATTTCGTCCGGTTCTAACTCAATAATGTGGTTCGGGTCTTTCACATATTTACGTAACATGGATATGTGAAAAACGTTATGAACCCGAGATATACTTGGCGGTAAAGCGAGTCTATAGGCCACAGTTCCTACTCGATCGAGGATTAAAAATGGGGCGATGAATCGAGGATTGAGCTTTCCTCTCTTTCCAAATCTCGTAACTCCTTTCCATGGAGCAACACGTAAAAACACATGATCTCCTATATCGAATTCCACGTCCTTTCGATGAAGATCAGCATAACTCTTTTGTCGATCTTGTGAGGTTTTTATACGTTGCCGAATTGTTTGAATCTTTTCTGTAGTCATCCATACCAACTCCGGTCCCAACAACGTTGCTTCCCCCACCTCATCCCAGCATACTGGAGAACGACACTTTCTTCCATACAACGCTTTGAATGGAGCCATGCCAATACTTGCTTGATAACTGTTGTTGTAGGAAAACTCCACCAATGGTAAGAACTTATCCCAACTTCCCTTGAAGTCAAGGACACAGAGTCTTAATAAATCTTCAAGAGTTTAAATAGTCCTCTCCGATCGCTCGTCTGGTTTGAGGATGATATGCTCGAACTAAATCAGAATCTGTGCTCATAGCTTTTTGCAAACTAACCCAAAATCGTGAAGGGAATCTTGGGTCTCGATCAAAAACTATGGATACTGCAAGATACCATGCAGTCTTACAATCTCGTTTATGTACATACGAGCAAGACGTTCAAGTGTATAAGTTTCTCGTATCGGTAAAAAATAAGCAGACTTGGTCAATCTATCAACAATGACCCAAATCGCATTTATACCTTGAGAAACCTTAGGAAGACCGATAACGAAATCCATGGTAATGTGCTCCCAATTCCATTCTGGAATTTCAAGTGGTTGCAATGGACCTTTTGGTACTTAATGCTCCGCTTTAACTCTTTGACAAGTTAGACACCTTGAGATAAACAACGTTATCTCTCTCTTCATATTGCTCCACCAAAATGTATGACGAATATCATGATACATTTTGATACTCCCAGGATGGATTGCAAACGGTGTGTTATGCGCCTCCATCATGATTTTATACTTTAAATCGTGGTCGTTAGAACACAAAAGTCCGGAGTTGACTCAAGTATTCCTTCTTCATCGATTCTTGCTTCCGAGATAGCACCTTCTTGCACTTTCTTCCTCATACGCATCGACTCCAGTGCCTAGCAGCTTGGCGCGACTTTAACTTTATCAATTAAAGTCAGTTCTACTCGTATATTCGCCATCATCACATGGGTCCCTGGAGTCTTTAACTCTATCTCCATCCTTTGCAAGTCACACAAAATGGGCCTTTGTGTTGACAATATCGCACTCGTACTTGTATATGATCTTCTACTCAATTCATCAGCTACCACGTTCGCTTTTCCAGGATGGTATTGGATGGCATAGTCATAATCTTTCAACAATTCAAGCCAGCGTTTTTGTCGCATGTTGAGTTCCTTTTGAGTGAAGAAATATTTGAGGCTTCTATGATCCGTAAAGATCTCCACTTTCTCCCCATACAAGTAATGCCTCCAAATTTTAAGTGCAAAGACAACAACTGCCAACTCTAAATCATGAGTAGGATAATTCCTTTCATACTCTTTGAGTTGTCGTAAGGCATAGGCTATGACTTTCTCATGTTGCATGAGAACACATCCCAACCCTTTGCCCGAAGCATCACTGTAGATGACAAATCCCTCCGAGCCATATGGTATTGTCAGAACAGGTGCTGAAATGAATCTCCTCTTGAGTTCTTGAAAACTCTTCTCACATTCTTTGCTCCAAGCGAACTTTGAATCTTTCCGAGTCAGCTGAGTTAATGGAGTAGCGATTCGAGAAAATCCTTCCACGAATCTCCGATAATAACCAAATTTAAACCGAGAAAGCTACGATTTTGATCATCGATTTAGGTTGGTCCCACTTTGAATTGCTTCAATCTTTCTTAGGGTCAAATGATATTCCATGACTTGATACTACGTGCCCAAGGAATGCTACTTCCCTCAAGCCGAACTCACATTTCTTCAACTTGGCATAAAGCTTGTATTCACGAAGCTTTTGGAGTTTCAAATTTCAAGTGTTGCTCATGATCTTCACGGCTTTTGGAATAAATAAGGATGTCATCAATAAAGACGACCACAAAGTGATCCAAATATTCCTTGAATACTCGGTTCATCATATCCATGAAGGCGCGTTAGAGCATTAGTCAATCCAAAAGACATGACTAGAATTCATAATGCCCGTCACTGAAGTTCCGAAAGCCGTCTTTGGAATGTCATCGCTTCTAATCTTCAATTGGTGATATCCTAACGAAGATCAATCTTTGAAAAGAATTTGGCTCCTTGCAACCGTCAAACAGTCATCAATACGTGGCAATGGGTACCTATTTTTGATGGTGACATGATTCAACTCCGATAATCAATACAAAGTCGCATACTCCTATCTTTCTTCTTCACGAATAGAAACAGAACACCCAAGGAGAAGTACTAGGGCCGAATAAAACCAATGTCTAACAATTCCTGCGAGTTGGGTCTTTAACTCCTGAAGTTCAATAGGAGCCATTCAATATGGGGCTTTGGAAATGGGTTTTGTACCGGGTTCAAGGTCGATACAAAATTCAATCTCACGTTCTGGGGGTAGGCCAGGAAGTTCTTCAGGGAATACGTCAAGGAATTTATTAACAATAGAAATATCATTCAAAACTGACGTATTTTTGTTTAGATCCGTGACATGAGCTAGGAAAGCTTGACATCCATTTTTCAATAAACGAATAGCTTTATGGCTTGAGATGACCATGATTGATTTTAATGGTTTGGTCGCTTGAATTCGCATAATAGGTTGATTAGGAATATGAAAGCTAACAACCTTATGAAAACAATCAATTTTTGCATGATGAGTAGTTAACCAATCAATCCCTAGAATCACATCAAATGCAAGTATTTTCAATGAAATAAGATCGATAGGTAATGTGAGGGTACCGATTTGAACCAAACAAGACTTATAAACAGTGGATGTAATAAAGGTTTCTCCTAACGGAGTTTCCACAGATAAGTCAAAGTCTAATTTCTCCGGGGTCAAATTTAATCGATGAGCGCAAGTTGGAGAAATAAAAGAATGGGTAGAACCGGTATCAAATAAAGTATAGACTTCGCTAGAGTTTATGATAAGCTTACCCGTGATGACCTCATTCGGGTTCCTTGCTTTCTGGGAGGTCACAAAAACGCCTCCTCAGCACTACCGGCTTTGACTTTTCTAGGACGGCCTTTGGTGCCTCCATCCTAGCTGAACTTGTCTTTCGTGAACGACAAAATCGGGCTAAGTGACCTTCTCTTTCATAATTATAATATGCTTTTGACGGCATCGCGCAGTTTGGACTGATGTGTCCCTCCTCTCCGCATTTAAAGCATATGATAGGTGGTCGTTCTCCTTCCTTAACAACGGGTACTGGTGCTGACTTCTTTCCATCATTGTTGAATCTCCTCTTCTTGAAATGTCCATTCTTATTGCTTTGGCCCTGATTACATTGAAGTGGTTAGCATTTCTGGCCTGCTGATTCCCTCCACGCTTGTTGTCACCGCTTCGATGACCGCTCTCACTGGTATTATCATTTTGTCGGCTGCTCTCTTTTGGTTGCGTTGACTCGTTATCGCGCTCTACTAACTGAGCCCTATTTGCAACATCTAAATACATACACATTTTATGAGAAATAAAATGTTGACGTATCTCAGGTTTCAAACCTCCCAAAAACATTCGTGTCATTCGCTCCTCATTATCCACCAAATGGGATGCAAACCGAGACAACTCTGCAAATTTAGCCTCATACTACAACACGGTCATATTATTTTACTCCAGCTTGATAAACTCAACCTCTTTTATGTGACGAATACATTCGAGAAAGTACTTGTCGTTGAATAGTTCTTGGAACTTCTCCCAAGACATCTTCATCAGCAAGCGAGTTGAGTACGCTTTTACCGATTCCCACCAAGAATCCGCCTCTCCTCATGCAACATAAAAGGCGTGAAGGGAACCTTTTTCATCGAGCATCCCAAGACATCAAATATCTTGGTGATCTGCTTTATCCATGCTTCCGCTTTTAGTGGTTTTGGCTCTCTAATAAACTCCAGGGGTCCCAACTCCTTGAATCTGCTTTTAGCGGTGGGATCGTCCGAGAGTTTCACAGTATTTCCACCTACATTGTGGGCGAGAGTCGCTTCTCGCTTCATTGCCTGCATGAATTGCATAAAGCCTCCGAACATTCCATCATTCATCATTTGTCAAGTGTTATTGTTTTTGCATGACGATTGTCGCCTTCCTGATGCACATTATCCTGATTATGTGGTGAGTCAACGGTCGCCTGTGCTCCATTGCTATTTTCAACATTCTCGGATGTCATTTTCAGATACTTCCACAAAACAAAAGGTTAATTGACATGTAACATATTATCCCTATATTCTGACCGACCAATTAAATACCAAAAAAAAAACTTAGGAAGGTCATACTAGCGAAGGAATTCCCTGACACACTACAAAAGGAGTCCTCATTACAATTGTTAACACACTATTTCACAGAATATTGAGGACTACTAATACTATCATCTGGTCCATCACTCCATTCCCCACTTCGTCCCAAATATATTCTCATTTCTCAAGAGAACAAAGGAAAGAAAGGGTGAGCTCAACTAGCCCAAGAAGAAATATTATGACTAAGATAATGCGTAATAAATTATCATTAGCCTTCAACAATGTTAAACCGATAAAATATAACAAACATCAAGTTTAATCTGCAATGAACAAACAATCCATTAGAAGAGTCAAGTAGAGAATAAAATCTACTATCTTCTATGATTTAAAAGGTTTTTCATTACTTTTATCGCTGGGACTCAGCTTAATAAATAATCCACATCATCGAATCACCCCTGAACTATGGCCAAGGATATTCTTTAGCATCACGACCACAATTATCCATGCACTACGGGTCAAGAATATTTGTGTATTCATTAATGGTCATGATCATGCCAACAACTGTCCATCAATGCAGTACGGGCCAATGAGGACTTTTTCCACATCATTTATAACATTACGGTCATGATTACACTGAATAATCCTTGGTCATAATCATACCAAGTCCATCTATGCACTACAGGCCACAGATGACTTTCAACAAAATATAAACATGAGGATGATGACAATGATATAAGAATTCATTAAAAACAAGTACAAGAATTAATTTATCGAAGAACTAATATCGTCCAAATTGTCAACATGATACTTCTTTGTAGAGTAAAATTCAAGAATGCTCAGAAGAATATTTCCATGAAAAGATACTAGATGAAGCGCAAATATCAAGGATATTCCACTAATTTCATGGAGTATAGAAGTCAAAACTTTAACCAACTGAGTATAATAATGAATGGAATAACAAAAGAAATCACCATGCATGCGGTACTTCGCATAGACAGGTTATTCCAACATAATAATAAGTAACGGAACCCGGTCAGGCAAAATTCGCACCGACGGGATGTTCTAATAGAATAATACAGACGGAATTCAGTCCCATGAAAACGCATGCATGTGATATTCCAAACATAATAATAACAAAGACGAATTCGTGTCCATGTAAAACGCATGCATGTGATATTCCAATGTAATAATAATAAAGATGAAATTCAGTCCTGTAGAAACGCACAAATAGGATATTCCAATGTAATAATAGAAGAATGTCACCAAGTATAGGGTAGTCCACAGATATCTTTGGTTATTCCACCGTAATAATAAATAATGGAATAATGTAAGTTCTCTTCTATGAATACAAAAGAAATAACACCCTTACCGTAAAAATAAATCTAATATAAGAGTAGGGAAGTAGCGAAATACTTTTCTATAGTTTCTTTATATTTTCTCTCTAGAGTTTCAAAGAATTCGTAGAAATAATGAAGGAATGAGCTTATTTATAGAAAATGGACCGCATAGTAACTAACTCATGAACGGTCCAGATTGATTTACTTTTAATCGGACGGTCCATAATTAAAACAAAATTTTTTAAATAAAATATAATATAATATATATATATATATATTATATATATATATAACATGTGCAATAAGAAGAAAAAAATCACGGGTGGAAGACCTGTGAATTCTCTTTACTCCCTCTGACCATTTTGTCAAACTTCCATATATATATATATATATATAATAATAATAATAATAATAATAATAATAATACCCTACCATTCACCCTAATTTCCCCCACCCCCACCCCCCTACCCCTACCCCCACCCACCTTCCACTAACAATATTATATATATATATATATGTATATATAATACCTTATATATATATATATATATGTATTCATATATATATAAAACGAAAACCGAGATAACTTCTACCGATAATTTTTTTTTTAAAAGGAAAGTGGGGGTCCAAATAATAATCAAAATTGACAATAATTACTATAAAGAATAATTGAACAAAACCGAGTGACTTCTCACGTAAAGCATCAATTATCAATACTGCGCTACTATGCAACCACGCCAGACATCGCATTTCTTTAACACCGGGTGTTTCAACAGCTAATCTGTGTAAAACTTCCGCCGTTATTTTCATAAAGTATTTTTGTCATTTTCTCAATCCGACAATAATTCCGTTGTGGAGTCCACCAATGATTGTGCCGTTGTACGAATATTCCCTGTTAAAACGAATATTCTCCGACCAATTGAATATTATATAACAACTTCATGTATTTTACAAAATTTATAAATATTACCCACAACTATAACATTATATCAAATTTACTCCATAATATTCAAAATGATATTTATAGAAAATTCATCTTTATTAAAAGTTGGGTTTTACAGCTTATATCAAGCCATAAAGCCATTCGCTTATTAAAAACGGATGTCAAGCTTTCTTAGCCCATGTTATGGATTTGAATAAAGACACGCCGATTTGAATAATATTCTGTTGTTATTGACTTTCCGACGTATTTTTTAGAAGAACTTCCTTGCCTACCCCTAACGTGAAGTTGAATTCTTTATTGATCTTGAACCATGCTATAAAGCCCATTTCTAAAACCCCATATCGAATGGATCCTATTGAACTTCGTGGAGTTAAAGGTTCAACTACGTGAGTTGTTGGACATCTGTTTCATTCTGGCCCCAAGTACATCTCCTCGGGTGCTCTCGCTTTATTTGTAAAGAAGAAAGACGGAAGTATGCGACTTTGTATTACTATCGAGAATTGAACCATGTCACCATCAAGAATAGGTATCCGCTACCTCGTATTGATGACCTGCTTGACCGCCATAAGGAGCGCAATTCTTTTCAAAGATTGATCTTCGTTGTGGATATCATCACCGGAGATTAAAACCGAGGATATTCCAAAGATCGCCTTGTAACTCAAGACGGGCATTATGAATTCTTAGTCATGTCTTTTGGATCGACTAATGCTCCCGCCGCTTTCATGGATATGATGAACCGAGTATTCAAGGAATTTTTGGATCAGTTCGTTGTTGTCTTTATTGATGACATCCTCATCTATTCCAAAAGCCGTGAAGATCATGAGCGCCATTTGAAGCTGCTACTGCAAAGGCTTCGTGATAACCGAAGACGCATTCCTTGGGCACATGGTGAAGAAATGCGAGTTCTAGCTTGAGGAAGTAGCATTCCTTGGGCACATGGTGTCAAAACATGGAGTGTCTGTTCACCCGGCGAAGATTGAAGCAATACAAATTTGGGAACAACCGAAGACGGAGACCGAAGTACGTAGCTTTCTGGGCTTAGCTGGTTATTATCGAAGATTCGTGGAAGGATTTTCTCGAATCGCTACTCTGTTAACTCAGCTGACTCGTAAAGATACAAAATTCGTATGGAGCGAGGAATGCGAGAAAAGTTTCCAAAATCTCAAGAGGTGACTCATTTCAGCACCTGTTCTGACAATACCATCTGGTTCGGATGGCTTTGTTATCTACAACGATGCTTCAAGCAAAGGGTTAGGGTGTGTTCTCATGCAACGTGGGAAAGTCATAGCCTATGCCTCGCGACAACTTAAAGAATATGAGAGGAATTATCCTACTCATGATCTAGAGTTAGCGGCAATGTTTTTTAAGCGCTTAAAGATCCGGAGGCACTATCTATATGGGGAGAAAGTGGAGATATATTCAGACCATAAAAGTCTCAAATATTTCTTCACCCAAAAGGAACTCAACATGCGGCAACGATGTTGGCTCGAGCTATTGAAAGACTACGACCACACCATTCAATATCATCCTGGAAAAGCGAACGTGGTAGCTGACGCGTTGAGTAGAAGATCATATGCGGGAACGAGTGCGATGTTGTTAAAACAAAGTCCTATTTTATGTGATTTACAAAAGATGAAGATAGAATTCAAGACTTCGGGGACCCATGCAATGATGTCAAGTATACGTATAGAACCAACTTTAATCGAAAAAGTTAAAGTTGCTCAAGCCACAGACCCGGAGCTGATACGTATGAAGAAGAAAGTGCAAGAAGGTGCTATTCCAGAAGCAAGAATCGATGAAGAAGGAATACTTCGAGTCCACTCCAGACTTTGTGTTCCTAACGATTCTGATTTTAAGTACAAGATCATGATGGAGGCACATAATACACCGTTTGCAATCCATCCTGGAAGTACCAAAATGTATCGTGATCTTCGACATACATTTTGGTGGAACAATATGAAGAGATAGATTGCAAAGTTTATCTTGAGGTGTTTAACTTGTCAACGTGTAAAGGCGGAGCATCAAGTGCCTAAGGGTCCATTGCAACTACTTGAGATTCTGAAATGGAAGTGGGAACACATTACCATGGATTTCGTTATGGGTCTTCCCACGGTTTCTCAAGGCGTAAATGCTATTTGGGTTATTGTTGATAGATTAACCAAGTCTGCTCATTTCTTGCCGATACGGGAGACTTATTCCCTAGAACGCCTTGCTTTCATGTATGTAAATGAGATTGTGAGATTGCATGGCATGCCAAGATCCATAGTTTCGGATCGTGACCCAAGATTCATTTCAAGATTTTGGGTTAGCTTAAAAAAAAGCTATGGGGACGACGATTTACGATTTAGTTTGGCATATCATCCTTAAACCAAGGATAATCGAGAGGACTATTCAAACTCTTGAAGATCTATTAAGACTCGTGTCCTAGACTTCAAAGGGAGTTGGGATAAGTATTTACCATTGGTGGAATTCTCCTACAACAACAAATGCCTATCGTGAAAGTATAAAGTGTGGCTCCATTCAAGCATCAGTATGGACGAAAGTGTCGCTTCCAATATGTTGAGATGAGGTGGGTGAAGCAACATTGTAGGGACCCGAGTTGAGTACGTATGCCTACGGAAAAGATCCAAATGATTCGACAACGATATAAAATGGCACAGATCGACAAAAGAGTTATGCGGATCTTCATCGAAAGGACGTGGAATTTAGTATCGGGGATCATGTATTGTTGTGTGGGCTCCATGGAAGGGAGTTACAAGATTCGGAAGAGAGGAAAGCTCAATCCATGATTTATTGGTCCATTTCGATTTTTGAACGAGTAGAAAATGTGGCTTTATAGACTCAAGCTTACCTCCAAGCATGTCTCGTGTTCATAACGTTTTTCACATATCATGCTTCGTAAATATGTGAAGGACCCGAACCACATTATCGAAGTTAGAACTGCATTTAGATATCCAAGATTTAACGTGACGAGGAGATACCTATCAAGATCTTGGATAGGAAAGAGCATGTCCTACGCACTAAGGTTATACCACAAGTTAAGGTTTTGTGGAGAAACCATGCTATTGAAGAAATGACCTGGGAGTTAGAATCAGAAATGAAAAAGAGGTATCCTCACCTTTTCGAAACACCAGGTACGTACGTCAATTTCGAGGACGAAATTTCATAAGAATGGAAGGTTGTAAGACCCCAACTTTTTATAAATGAAATTTAATTTCCTCTATTTATTATTTTGAAATAGTAAGGGTTGAATTGATTAATGTGGTTAGTTATGGGTAAAATACGCAAATATTTAAAAATAAGCAGGTGGTTATAAAATATTCATTGTTGTCGGGGAATATTCGTTTGGTAGTGGAATATTCTTATTGTCGGGGAATATTCATAATACAAATAAGCCTTTTTATGGGCCCCATAACTGAAAGCGTTTGGATGAAGAAAACGACAAAGTATAAGTTGTTTATAAATAATTACGTAGTTATTCACCGTTATCTTGTTGGAATACCGGTGGTTAAAAACATAGTAATACGCGTTGTTGCAAAGAAGACACCCAGTATTGCACCAATTATTGATTCTTACGTAAGAAGGCACTACTCAATAATTGTTACGATGAATTATTGCTCAATATTTTATTTTATTGATTCAATAATTGATACGTTGATATTTTATATTACTGTTGTTTCAATAATTGTCACTACACAGTATTTTCCATTATCGAAGAGCTATTTATTGTGAATTATTGAAGTTTCGGATTAATTGATTTTTATTTTTTAGAGTTTTTAAATGATTTATGTGAGAAAAACATTTTTTGAGAGGTGGGCTACATATGTGGCTGATGTTGGACTCAATTGGTGTGCGTAGGGAGATTTAGAAAAATAATATTAATATTATATTAAATTTTCTGCTTTGGTGTTCTAAGCATTTTCCTATAAATAGGGTGCTTAGGTTAGAATTGAAAATCAAACCAGAAACTAAAGTTTTCTCTCTCTCTCTATATTATCGAGCGTATTCTTGTGAGTATTTTAGTACTTTGAGTATTGCCATACAGTGCAAGTTTTTTCAGCACTATATCCAGTATTCCAGTCAGAAGTACTATCCTTTTGAGGTAAGGGATGTTATTTTCTTCTTAAATGATATTATTTCTTCAATATCATTATGCCGAAACATTGGTTGGAACTTTTTATCAAATTTGAAACTTTTTCATGTCGGGATTACTATTCATGAGTTACTATTCACGAGTTACTATTCATGAGTTACTATTCACGAAGTACTATTCACGAAGCATGATATTTTTTTGTGAAATTTCTATCTTTTAGTGTCGATGTTACTATTCACGAATACGAAACTATTCACCGAAAAATGAAATTTTCTTCTTTTTATCCAAAATATCTATTATGGATACTAGCTTTGATTGTATCCATGTTTTGATCATTCTTGAATTTTACTCCACTATGATTATTTATGAGGTATTTTTGAACATGGAATAGCTGAAATATGAATCCCTAATATTTGTTCTTTTGTTTCACTGGATTCGTTTTTCTTTAAAATATTTTTCATCATCCTCAGTCCTAAATGATGATATTACTGAATATCTTTGGCCTGTAGTGCAAAAATGAATGATTTCTGATGAATATCTTTGGCCCAGTAGTGCAAAGATGAAAAGGTGTTTAGATGAACATGACCAACTGATGAATATCTTTGGCCTGTAGTGCAAAGATGAATATTTGATTCCAGATATATGTTGATTGATGTTACAGGGATAAAATATTGACGATGGACTTTTAAATTCATATATAGAAGATAGTAGATTTTATTCTCTATTTAACTCTTCTAATGAATTATTATTTCACTGCGAATATTGATTTAAAACTTGTTGTCTATTGTATTATATTAGATTTTTCCTGTTGAAGACTAACGATAATTTGTTCTATATTATCTTGGTCATAATATTCTTTATCGGGCTAGTTGAGCTCACCCTTTTCCTTTTTGTTCCATTTTCTTCTTAAGAGACGAGAATGTAGCGAGTACTAGTCGGGTAGGTGGAAATGAAGATTCTAGAAAGTCGCTTTAGTAGTCCTCACCATTTTTATAAAATAATGTATCAATAATTATACCGAGGACTTATTTGAGTGTGGCTATTATTATAGATGACAATATTTGTATTTAAACTCACGCTTTTTATGTTGTATTAATAAAGTTGTAGTTGTTTCTGTACCATGTATTTTGACGACTCAGAATGGGTGTTGTATACCTATTTTGGGGGCGTCACATTTGGTGCAAGCAATGTGGATTGAGAATGACATGTTAACTTGGTCCAGGGAGGATGAGAATCCCAAGTTGATCAATATGGTCCAAGGATGTGTTTCAACTCAATCTGATGCAAGCCTGTAAAGCAGATTTCAGAATTGGAAAACACAATAAATCAGCCCCGGCAGATTTCCAAGCCTAGTTGACTCCACCCCAGCAGAGAACTCTTTGGCCGAATGTGCCCCAGCGAGCTCTGACACCGTCCCGACCAGTTGCTCTCTGCCTCAATCTGCCCCGGCAGACTTCACAGGCCAATAAATCCTCCCCGACGGATTGGCCCAGATTTGGTTGGCACTTTTTCTAAACGAACGCATTTTGACAGATTTTGAGCGTGTATTTGTTTCCTAAACTTAGTATTTACTATATATTATCAAATTTTTATTATAACCAGGATGTTAGATTAGATTTTGATTCCAAAAACACTTATTGATTCCTTTAAGGATTTCTAGGGTTTTAATTATTGTTATTTAAGACTCATGGATGTAATTCAATTATTCATCATCGATTTCAATATTAATCAGATTTATTCTACTTGTGAGATTATTCTCTACTTTTGGTTCTTTGGAGAATTCCTAAGTATTTTCTTAGTTAATTCTTTGAAATTCAATTTGACTTATCATACAACAATTCATAGTTGTGTGTGGCGTCTTTCACCGCATCAATCGTTGATTGTATCGAGATTACCGTTTCAATATAAGCGAGTAATTAAGGTGTCGTCAGTGTCCATTCAACGCATATTTCTGAACGCGAGCAATTGTACCAAGATTACCGTTTACATATAGGCGAGGGCTCGTTAAGGTGTTACAAGCAATCCATCTTACAACTTTGCTAAAAACGATCGGAACGACGACTTTCTCACGCAAGTGTATCGTGAAGTCTATCAAAATATAACATATATAATAATATGTAACATCCTCAAATTAAGCAAATGATAACTTCAACCCTCCTAATGTTTAAGCTTTTCCGCTTTGACTATTCCTTTCTAGGTATATCATTTTCCATGAAGTTATGCATTGATTCCAACCGAATAAATTTTGATATCAGTAGTGCTGATTATATTGATGAGTTATATATGCTTTTTATATGAGATAGAACTCATCATCTTGATTTGTGATCCTTCAGGGAAATATTTCAGTTTCACTCAAAATGATTTTTTAATTAGTTTTCTAACTTTTCTCGTGTAATAAGTGAGACAAAGTCGAAATTCCCTAATTTCTGTCTTGTCAGTCTGGCACGATGATTCACCAACTGTTCACTAAAACTGACAGTTAGTGCATATTGAAGTACCCTTCAAATAATTGCAATTTAAATTAAAATAAATTAACAGAATGACGAAGTACCTGTAAAAGGTCTGCATTAATATTTTCAATGAGAGCTCCAGGCACAGGAATAGGATAACTTCTCATTTTTCGTTTTGACCAGACATATGAATAGAGAATAGACATTCGCATTCCCATTTCCCTTTCTATTCCAATATATATTGTAACCAAACAGACTATCAGGATTTTATTTGTTAAGCAAAATCAGTAGGAATTGATCGAGGCTCTAAATTTTGCGTCTTTTACTTCTTCTTGTTTTTATATAAATCACCTCTGTCTGGCAAGAATTGATTCGCTATTGATTTTTTTTATTGCAAAAGTGATTCAAAATAATTTTATTTTTGTCACCAACATTTTAAAAAGGTTACAATTCAACTTTCAAAATCCTTGTTACAATAAGATGCATGAGGCATACAATATAAAAAGGCGAAGGACAACCACCTTAGCCTATAAAACGCACGACTCAAGGAACACGTACATTCTTATTTGAAAATTTGTTCGGGAAAAAAACAGCATACTATGAACCACAGTACTCATCCAACATTGAGTAGAATAAATATTTGAGATCCATCGATAACATAATTAAGCTAAGTTTAGAGCTTGAAATGTAGAAGGGCATCAGTGCCATCAAACTTGCTTGCATTGAACTGAGTTCCGTATTCTCTAAGCGCAGTGTCTCTATACTTTGGGGGTTTCTAGTCCGATAACAACTCCTTAATAGGCATAAAAATAATTGGGGATGGAGTCATCCCGGTAAGGAAGCATGCCACTGATAATCTTGGACCAACATGGTTTGTCAATACTCTGTGTTCCATGCTTTTAAACTGATCATTCGTTATGAGCTGGAAATTAATAGAAATTGACAAATATATCTTTAATGTTAGAGTAACGACCTCGCTACACCAGCAAAAGAAATATAAAACTCATTTAGTTTTTAACTCTAAGATCTTCCATTTGATTCTTATTTTATACCATTAAAACTCATCATCATTCATCGTGAAATTAATAATATTGCTTAAAATAGAGAAAAATAAAATATGCATTATGAATTACCTGTAAAAGGTCTCCGACATTAACGATTAGGGCTCCAGGCACAGAAGGAACATTAACCCACTGGTTATCATGAAGAAATTGAAGGCCACCTACTTCATCTTGTAAAAGCACAGTAATGATGTCACCATCAACGTGCTTGCGAGTGCCTACAGTTAGTTCTGGTTGTGGAGATGCCGGATAATAATTACACAGAATACTAATCCCCTCAGTACAGCCAAAGTCTTTAAGGTTGTTTGGATTCAGACCAAGAGCCTCAGACATTAATTCAAACAAGCAATTGCTTAGTTTTAAAACTTGCTTCGAGTAATCCATCAGAATATCCCTGCAATAATAATAATAATAATAATAATAATAATAATAAATAAATTATTTAGGGACATGCATGAGATGGAGCATATTAAAGTTGCATTTTCTTTTCTTTCGTTTTTATATAAACTTACAAACAACACAAAGGTAATTAAGTTTTTACCTTAATTTTAGTTTTCCTTTTATCTCTTTTCTGCTTTGTTCAAAACTCACAAACATACCCATGTGGGCAAGAAAATCGTACCTTGCTAGAGTTAGGGTTTTGTGTTGGCGGAGGAGGAGAGAAATCCACGAAAAGTATGAAATTGATTGATTGATTGAAGAGGAGAAGAAACAGTGAGCGATGATTCTAACGACACGCAAGCGAACTCATGAATCCAAGAACCTTGTTAGGGTATGCAACGATTCAGAGAGTCTTCTTGAGTCTTCGGGTTGAGAGAGAATCTCCAAGTCTCCTAGTCTTTCAAAAGGTCCAAGTCCTCAGTCTGAAGATCGGTCAGGTCCCCTTTTCCAATGGAGTGGAAGGGGTATTTATAGGGTTTTCTGAAGAGTGATCATGTGCTAGGCACATGACTTCGGGAAATTTCCAGATTTACCCTTAGTCATCAGAGTAATGCCTAGATCGTCCTGTCCTTCTAGCCACCAATCCAATCCCTCAATCAATTCCCAAAATGAGTCGCCTCCACGTGTCTTCTGCCTCGGGACAAGTGGAAGATTCTCTCAGGTCTTGCTTCTTTATTTCCAGCTCTTCCGTGTTCTCATTTGATCATCATGCGAACCCTAATTTGTGCATTTAATTCAATTAGGTCAAGTGAACTCTAATTTGCACTTGGGCCCATATTTGCCCCATGCGCGAGAGTCGCATTCTTGGAATGACGATCGTGCAAAATACTTTAACTCTGTGAATCCTGCTTCAAATTTCTCGAAAATCATGCGTCATGCAAGTAAGTCCTCAAAAGCAAAAATCATAGGAGAGAGAACCTATGGGAGCTCTCCCAAAATACTTTGAAAATCTTTCCCAAATCCTGCTCAATCTTTATTTCCTTAATTTTTTTTCTTGGAAACTAAGATGAGATAAATCTTAGATTTGGAAGTCATATGTTATCAAATAAAATCTTTTTTTTTTTATAAAAAAAATAAAACATTTCCTCATTTTATTTTAAAAACAAGATCAAATCTTTCAATATAATATATATATATATATATATATATATATATATTATAGCTTTGGTATTGTATATTAAATATTAATTAATTAATAACTTGATCCCCGAGAATTCTTAATATCACATTAAAAGTATGTGGGGATATACGTATAATAGGGTACAGTGGACAAAATTCTTGGACACAGATAGAGAATTTGGTGCATGATATGCCACTACCACATATCCCTCATTTGAATTCCTAATAAATCAAATCAAATCCCCCATATTAGGATATGAATCATGTATGGTAATACCCATATTCCTCCTTTAACGCCACTATCACTTTATATCATAAAATAATCATCCAATTAGCCTCTCATAAATTCTTGCAAATCCAGTACATCATTACTAAGTAAATAAAATCTTGTTTTATTTTGGAAAATTAAATAAAATCTATTTTTTTTATATTTGAAATCAAATCATTCAAAAAAATCAAATCATAAAATTAGGAAGGAATTTGAAAAATATTTTCTGAAAGTTGAGAAATATATTTTTTTTTAAATAGGAATAATTTAATTTTATAAAATAATATTATTATTATATATATATTTTATATTTATTTTTTTTATTTTTAACATCTATAAAGATTACCTCCGTCCATGATCTGGTTCAGTCAACTCCAACTTATTCCATCCTTGTGGCATAACTGATATGGCAATAAGGAAAGTTTTGACAAATATATTAATGCCTAACTAATAGGATAGAAATATAAACAGTAAATTAATTTACCAACTCTAACGGAAAACTCAATTCCAGGTCTTGGAATTGGATTTGAGTGCCTAATTTTAGCTAAAAATTTCAGTTATGTATGAAAAGGAAAAGAAGAGAGAAATTTCAATTTTTTTTTTTTTTGCATTCATGCAGATGATGATGTCGGCAACGTCAGGAAACAGAATGAAGGGGCTTGTTGCAGTTGTAGTCATGCTCGTGTTGACTAGCTTCGTGTATGGAGATTATGCAACTGCAGCAGTAGTAATTATTTGCTTCTATATTCAAGAAAATCAAACATGCTATGATGTGGAGACGTTGACAGTTTGACCGATACACCCACAACACCAGTACACCCAAATCATTGTTGGAGTACTCGAATCCTCATCTCATCATACTGAAACATATATAACATACATATGTCCCAGCAGTACACATGAACTTCCTAGCATCACTTCACCTCTAGTCGTGTTAATTTTTCTTTTGTCAATTCTTCGTGATTGCTTCGTCTAAATATATATATATATATATTTCAGGTGATTTTCTTTTTTCTTTTTCGGACCATCTCACCTTAACAAGGGTTATGGTTCGGATATTCTCAAAGAGAAAGCAACACCGCAAGGAGGAGGAATCTATTCCGAGCCATTTCACCTTAACAATGATCTTGGCTCAAATATTCTCAAAGAAAGGACAACACCGCAAGGAGGAAGGATTTATTCCGAGCCATTTCACCTTAACAAGGTCCTTGGCTCGGATATTCTGAAAGAAAAAATAACACCGCAACGAGGAAGCATCCATTCCGAGCCATTTCACCTTAACAAGGTTCTTGGCTCGGATATTTTCAAAGAAAAAAGGCAACACTGCAACGAGGAAGAATTTATTCCGAGCTATTTCACCTTAACAAGGTCCTTGGCTCGGATATTCTGAAAGAAAGGATAACACCGCAAGGAGGAAGAACTTATTCCGAGTCATTTCACCTTAACAAAGTCCTTGGCTCGGATATTCTGAAAGAAAAGGAAAACACCGCAAGGACGAAAAACTTATTCCGGGCCATTTCACCTTAACAAGGATCTTAGCTCGGATATTCCGGTGAAGTAACATTTATTCTAATCAGTTGATTCAACGATTAAAGAGAAGTTAAATGTAAGAGGGGAGAGTTCCTTAGGTGGCTAAACCCTACAGGCCAACCCCTAGGGGAACCAACCTAATGGCCTCCTCCTTCACATTTTGTCTAATTCATCTAGCCACCTTCAGGAATGGCAGCATTGGATCAACGAGATACTTGAGAATGTTGATTATGTGGATGTACTAAAGAAAAAGCTGACATTTTTTGTTGCATACAGCTATGCAGGGACACTCGTATTCAACAGAACTGTGGTGCTCCTCCACATGCATATTCGTCACTGTTTGGGGGGAATGCACCTCTACTCTGGAGGATGTCTATGTCATCTACTAGTAAGCATTTTCCCCCTGCACGTGAGTCACGCCTTTGGTGAGATGATCGCGCAAAATATTTTGAAGTGTTGAAGTCTTCACTTCTTTAAGCTTGATGTTTTGCAAGCCTTAAAAACGAAAGTCCTAGGAGAGTGAACCTCTAGGGGAGCAAACCCTTGGAGGGCAAGCCCTAGAGGAGCTCTTCAAGGATATCTAGGTATCTCCTAACTTTCCTTGGACATGTCTCCCTTCCATACTAGGTTGGATCTCTTTATTTCCAATCATCATGTTAGTCCACTTCGTTCGGAAGTCACTTCACGTCTCCATGAGAATGACTTACTTTATTTAAACTTTAGGAGCTTCAAGATGTCATAGATTATAAATTGAAGACCAAGCTTTTGGGAAATTAAGTCAGCTACCCAAGACCTTGAAGGCTCGATAGCCTTCAATACGAAGGCTCAGGTTACCACACCATTGTCGACTTGAAGGCTTTAGCTATTCCCCTCTCTTTAGTTCGACATGTCATGGCCAGATCATAAGCTTTCATAGTTTTTTCCATTTTCTGTATCAGAAAATTCATGTACATATATTTCATTTATCAAATTGTAGTTTCTTTTATCCTTATTGATTGCCTTTAATTTGAACGATTATTTAAAACTCAATATTTAACATTGAATCTTAAGTTGTTCAAATTAAGACTCCAAGATAACAATAGGTCTCATAAAACAGCAAACATAAATCTTTTCAAGAAAAAAAACATGTTTTTTTTATGCAAACTAACACTTGAATCTATACTTTTTTCTTTTTTTTTATAAAAAGATTAGAAAAAAAATATTCAAGCATAAGCGGAAGTTTGACAATTTATTGATAATAAAATTGCTTTTAACGAAAAGCATAACGTTTCAAATTATAAATTCTCGATTACTTTTGAAGTTGAAAGTATAACTTGTCTGGTTCGAGGACTTATAGTCAGGTGCCTCGATTACTTTTAAAGTTGAAAGTATAACTTCTCAGGTCTGAGGACTTATAGTCAGGTGCCTCATTCACTTTTAATGATAAAGTGTAACACTAGGGTGCCTCGTCACTTGGGTCGTCCAATTTCTTGGCAAGTCACGATCTACGAGGACTTGAAATCGGTGCCTCGTCACTTGGTCGTCCAATTTCTTGGCAAGTCACGGTCTCACGAGAACTTGAAATCGGGTGCCTCGTCACTGGGTCGTCTAATTTTTTTGGCAAGTGCGATCTACGAGGACTTGACCACCATTTAGAGTGGACCACCATCTTGGGGATTTTTTTTTTAATTAATTCATCGATTCTTGTGCCTCCTCCTCGTCATCCAATTACTTGGCAAGGGATACTCCTGAGGACTTAAACCACCATTTTTGGTGGACCACCATCTTGGGTGGATTTTTAATTCATCTGTAGTTCAGAGTTTTTTTATGGTAGAGCCAATATTTGGGCCAACTTCCGGGACTGCACCATGGGTGATAGTGTTGCATGTTTCTTCTCCTAGTTCAATCTCCCTACCGCCAAATTTTCTCATGGTATATCCTCCGCAGATCGTAATAATTCATAGTGGAATGTTCTGCGTATTGGTGGTATACACAGAAGTCTGGTTTTCTTTTCATCTCTTCTGTTACAACCAACCGGGGCCTTGGAGGCTTCACCACTTCATGCTCAACCCATTGTTCGTACAGGCTCCTGAATGCCTTTTCGCTGCATGTAATAGCTTCCGAAACTGGCATTCTGGTATACTTGTCTGCATGTTTTTCTCTGCTTTGCTCAAATTTTTCATTCTTTTCCTTCTTGCCCCCTTGTGGTTTTAACTGAGAATCCGCCAAAGCCACAGTTGTTGTCATCTTGCCCTTCCATGTAACCATCTCATGGCTGGTGGGAAATGTCATGATTCCTCCCAAGTCTTGTGCAAAATATGAGAGGGTCGCAAATGAATCACAAGCTTTGGTATTGAGGTGGGGCTTGAAGGCGTCTAAAGCACCATTGTTGCATCTGTTAACCAAGTTCTTTTCTTCAATTGGCTCTGCACACTTCTGTGCTTGGGCCCTGAACCTATCCACATAATCTGACAGCTCTTCGTTTGACTTCTGCTTGAATCGAATGAGCTCTACGATGGTTACCTGTTTCTGCACCTAGAAAAATTTCTTAAAAAATTGCAATTTTAGATCATCCCAATCATGGACTGATCCCTTCTCCAAATTGTAGTACCAACTGAAGGCATTATCCGTCAAAGTCTTGTTGAATTCCCTCATCAACAAATTGTGATTGTTCATTTCATCATATCCTAACCATGGAGACATCGACTCCACGAACCTTGCAATGTGTTCCCTAGCATTTCCTTTCTCCCCATTGTATTTTGGAAATTGCGGGGGATGCTCAATATACCCCGTCGGATAAGGTTGCCTCCGAATGTGTGCAGGGTAAGGTGGAGTAAAATCTAACTCCGAGGATCGGGATGTCTGCATGCGAAGTTGATTAATCACATCAATCATATCATCCTTCGTTACGTACTGGCTTGTGGCGTGAACTCTCTGGGGTGTTGTAATATATTGTTGTATTAGCGGTGTGTATGGCGAAGAGATTGGTTGATGTACACTTGCATCGTGCAAAGCTGACACTGGTGGCATTTACTGGCTCACTCACTGGACATGGCTTGGGACGGTTGGCATCTGCACCTATGAAAATGCTGAAAGAGCAGTTGGGATGATGTTCGTCTGAGGTTGGCTTGCTTCCAACCTAGGTTGTGGCCCGTTACCACTGTTCTGGAGCTCCAAGTTGATTACTGGAACCGATTGACTTTCAGTCAATGGAGGTACAATCTGGTTCTCTTTGTTGTTGCTGCTATTATTATTGTCCTCCACTCCTGCTTGTTCTCCCTGCGAATTGCCTGGGAACATGGCCTTGAAGCTAGGGATCTCGTGATCAATTCTTTGGCGAAAGTTCCCCATCTCATCTTCTTCTCTCTGCGATCTCCAAAGATCATGGCCATCATCATCCCTTGTCCTTCCCGTGCTTCCTTTAATGCCTTGAGCATCTCCAGTTGCATAACATTCGTCTGCTCTTCGCTTGCATCCTCGACTTGCCTTCCTACATTGGTTTGTTGTTGATTGGCCATGTATAGTGATGTTGAACTCCCTTCCGAAGCGTCTTCAATAAGTGGTTGGTCAAAATCCAGATTTGTGCCTTGAAAAGCTTGAGTTGTTTGCCTTGGAACTGGATTTGGTGAGGTAATACTATTTGTTGGTGAAGCACAGCTCTTCCTGTAGTTCTCCCACTTCGAGTTGTGGGCATACCCTTCACGAATTCTACACCTCCCCAGCAGAGTCGCCAAAGAAATGTGGGCAAGAAAATCGTACCTTGCTAGGATTAGGGTTTTGTGTTGGCGGAGGAGGAGAGAAATCCACGAAAAGTACGGAATTGATTGATTGATCAAGAGGAGAAGAACAATGAAATGATTATCCAACGACACGTGGCAGAACTCATAGAATCCAAGAACCTTGTTAGGGTATGCAAGGATTCAGAGAGCCTTTTTGAGTCTTCGGGTTGAGAGAGAATCTCCAAGTCTCCTAGTCTTTGAAAAGGTCCAAGTCCTCAGTCTGAAGATCAGTTAGGTCCCCTTTCCCAATGGAGTGGATGGGGTATTTATAGGATTTTCTGAAGAGTGGTCATGTGCTAGGCACATGACTTCGGGAAATTTCCAGATTTACCCTTAGTCATCAGAGTAATGCTCAGATCGTCCTGTCCTTCTAGCCACCAATCTAATCCCTCAATCAATTCCCAAAATGAGTCGCCTCCACGTGTCTTCTGCCTCGGGACACGTGGAAGATTCTCTCAGGTCTTGCTTCTTTATTTTCAGCTCTTCCGTGTTCTCATTTGATCATCATGCGAACCTTAATTTGTGCATTTAATTCAATTAGGTCAAGTGAACCCTTATTTGCACTTGGGCTCACACCCCAAACGGGGTTTCAACCCTTATTTATTTTCCAATTTAAGTAACCTCTATAAACTTATATTACTTAAGAAATAACAAAAGAATACCTGCATGCATAGGGCAATTGGTCTGGATTAGGAGGGTTAGGAGCCATGCGGCAATACAAATTATCCTTCCAGTCAGCTGGTTTGGTACCATCCATATTCATATGGCTGTTATACCCCACCGATTTTGACCTGTCTCGATTGTACCACTGTTTCTTCACCTCATTATCTTGCTCAAAAATCCTACGTCCACCATTTTTCATCTCCTCCAAAACGTCAACGGGTATAGAATGATTCACCATTGGAAAATACCCCACGTCTCGGATGCATCTCGAACTTGCTCCACTATTTCCTTATGTAGGATCGGATCTTTATCCACGCTGCTGAGATCAATAACCGGAATTATGAAGTTATGAGTTTTGGTGCCGTTGTTGAATATCATATTTTCTGGCAGTTGAATGAACATATTTGGGACTTTTGTAACACCAGCATCGACTAGTCCTTTGACTCCGGTTTTAGCTTCTGCAAAAGCTTTTAGCTCACTTAGTCGGTCATAATTGGGCTCGTTAGCAGCTTGAATTGTTACCAACATTTTCTTTAGGAAAATGAAACTGAATCAAAAAGGAAACTGAAAACTGTAACTATACATATTGTTATATACTGCAACTTATTTTATACTTTTATGATTTATTATATGTCATATTTAAGTTTGATAACTATCTATGGAAATAATTTAAGTATAAAAGGTGTAACTTAATATATTATACGTGGAAAATAAGAGAGAATTTTATTTGATTTGTGTGGAAATCATTTGATTAGTGTCCATAGTAAGACATTTAATAAAGTACAAATTTGTTTGATAAAACTATTATTTCTCGTCTCATTTAATAAAAAAGACTACTTGACACTTTATAAGTACAAGTGTATAGTCTTATTTTATTTTGGAACAAGAGATGATCTTATGAGACTTTTGAAATTCTATTTAATTATAATTTTATTATTAATATGTAACTTACATCATTAATAATTACATCATTAGTAGTAATAAGTATAATTAAAATAGAAATAAATAATAGTTTAATGGTGAAACTATTATAGATATATATGTATGTATATATATATGTGTAGATATAGATATACTATATATGTATATTAAGAGAAGTCTTATATATATACATTTTAGATATAATATTTTTGCACCATAAAAATCTCTCATTCTTTTAGGTATTCTTCTTACAAACAAATAATTACTACAAAAAAGTACTCATGTGGAACAAATGTGAATTGCTATCACAAATTTGTTCAGTTTTGAGGCTTGACATATATCCTAGAGGTACATCATCTGCAACCCATAGCAAACCGATCGTGGTGGGGGCGATAAAGACCTTAAGGACAGGGATCACCCGTGTCACGTCTTCTACAACAATCTTGACTCTACGAAGCTACGATTATAACAATCTTAAGGTCTTTATATGTTCATTGGAATCATGATTTTGGTGAGATGGAAGACAACACGATTTTCAAAGATAAGTGCCATTTTTCTTGTATTTTTTGTGGATAATAGGTATACATCACCCATTCCGAAAGTTGTCAATACATGGTATGTAAACAACTACAACTTTATTATTACAACAAGAAAATCTGTGAGTTTGAATACAAATATTATCTTCTGTACAATATCTATACTCAAATAAATCCTCATCACATTTATTGATACATTATTTTACAAAATGGTGAGGACTACTAAACAACTCTCTCTAGAACCTTCATTCCATACCCCGACTTGCATCGCTTATATTCTCGCCTCCCCGAGAAGAAAAAATCACATTTATTGAACAAAAAGGAAAAGGGTGAGCTCAACTAGCCCAAGAAGAATATTATGACTAAGATAATATACAACAAATTATCATTAGTCTTCAACAGGAAAAATCTAATAGAATACAATAGACAACAAGTTTTTAAATCAATATTCGCAATGAAATAATAATTCATTAGAAGAGTTAAGTAGAGAATGCAAACTACTATCTTCTATGTATGAATTTAAAAGTTCATCGCCTATCTTTTATCCCTATAACATCAATCAATATATATCTGAATCAAATATTCATCTTTGCACTACAGCCAAAGATATTCATCACTGGTCATGTTCATCTAAACACTGCTCATCTTCAGACTACGCCCAAAGATATTCTTCAGAAATCATTCATCTTTGCACTACAGCCAAAGATATTCAATAATATCATCATTTAAGACCGAGGATGATGAAAATATTTTTAAAGAAACGAATCCAAAGAAACAAAATGACAAGGATTAAGGATTAAGGATTCAGATTTTTTGTTTTATCCATGTCCAAAAATACCTCAAAAAATAATCATAGTGGTGTAAAATTCAAGAATGATCAAAACATGGATACAATCAAAGCTAGTATCCACAATAGATATTTTAGACGAAAAGAAAATTTTCATTTTTCGATGAATAATAAGTGTCAGATTCGTGAATAAGATCAGATACGTGAATAAGGTCAGATACGCGAATAAGAATCTCCGACACCAAAAGTTCCAAATTTGATAAAAACTTCAGATCAATATTTCAAAGATAATGATATTGAAGAAATAATATCATTACGAAAAAATAATAATATCCCTTACCTCGAAAAGATCAAGATTTCTAAATTAAACACCTGATATAAAGCATGACTTGAACTTGCACCAGATAAAGCAATACTCAAAATATACTCAAAATACTCACAAGAATACGCCGATAATATAGAGAGAAAAACTTCAGCTTCTCGTGTGATTTTCAATTCTAACCTAAGACCCTATTTATAGAAAAATGCTAACACCAAAGCGTAAAAATTTATTAAAATATTAATTTATTAATTTTTATTCTTACGCCCACATTTAGAGATCTGAATTCAGCCACTTCTAACAACACATGCAAGACCCACAATAATAATGACAAAAAACGTTTTTGTCATTTTAAATATTTTATACTTCCAAAAATCAATTATTTTGAGCTTCAAACTTCAATAATTCACAATAAATAGCCCTTTTGTCGTAAAAAATTCAAAACTCGCGACTTTTTATAGGAAATTCAATTCTCACAACTTTACGTAAGAAAGTTTTTCCAAATTCCAAATGTAAATTGACCAAATCCACAAACCAACGATTTTACAAAGCTATAATCAAATTTCACCAATAAATGGGGTCCAATTTACATGTTTAACATGTTTTAAACATTTATTGCAACAAAATACTCTTCCTCCTCAGATACTCATATATCCCACATTCGTTGTAAAAATATCACCATTATTATATTATTAAAATATAATAATATATTTAAATGAATTATTTTATCGTAAAAAGATAAAATTTCAATTTTCAACAATTGTCACATTAAAAATTTTCTCCATCTATATCCACATAAAATCAATATTTTTCTCATCATATGAATCAATAATTAATTATTCACAAATAATATTACGTAATCACAATATCGACAACCAAAGCAGCCCTGTGAAAGCAGGGGCTTTCCAATAAGAATTTCTCCTCATCAAGCGCCAAGCAATTAGTGACCAAACCTCTCCTGTATGTAACTTTCTAGACATCGCCAATAATGTTATCTAATAATATTATTCAGATAATATGAATTATTGCTTCGATAATGAAAAATACCGTAATAATGACAATTATCAAAACAACAAAGAATATAAAATATCAACGCAAAGAATTATTAAATCAATAAAATACTCGAATAAGAATTATCGTAACCATTATCGAGTAGTAAAGGCCTTCACGTAAGAATCAATAATTGTGCAATACCGCAAAGCACCGTGTTTTAACCACCGAGTATTTTAACAAGATAATCTGTGAATAACTACGCCAAGTATTTTTTTTAAACAACTTATATTTGTCGCTTTCTTCATCCAATCGCTTTCACATGGGGCCCATAAAAGATCAAGGCGCATTGCATTTAATATATTCCCCGACAAAGAAGAATATTCCACCACCAAACGAATATTCCCCGACAACAATGAATATTTTATAACCACTTGCTTATTTTGAAATATTTATGATTTTACCCATAACTATCCACATTAATCAAATCAACCCTTACTATTTCAAAATAATAAATAAAGAAAATTAAATTTCATTAATAATAAGTTGGGTCTTACAACCTCCCTCCTTATGAAATTTCGTCCTCGAAATCGACGACGACTCGTGTGTTTCAAAAGGTGAGGATACCTCGCTTTCATTTCCGCTTCCAATTCCTGTGTCATTTCTCTATAAAGATGATTCCTCCACAAAACTTTAACTTGTGGTATGACCTTTCATGCAGTAGGACATGCTCCTTCCTATCCAAAATCTTGACAGTACCTCCTCATACGCTAAGTCTTCATTATCTCGTCCTGGCTTCTAACTCTATAACGTGGTTCGGTCTTTCACATATTTACGGTACGATATGTGAAACACATTATGAACACGAGACATACTTTTGAGGTAACGCGAGTCTATAGGCTACATTTCCTACTCCTGGCCAAGAATTTGAAATGGACCAATAAATCGTGGATCGAGCTTTCCTCTCTTCCCAAATCTTGTAAACTCCCTTCCATGGAGCAACTCGCAACAATACATGATCCCCTATACTAAATTCCACGCCCTTTCGATGAAGATCCGCATAACTCTTTTTGTCGATCTTGTGCCGCTTTGTATACGCTGTCGAATCATTTGATCTTTTCCGTAGTCATACGCATTAACTCGGTCCCAACAATGTTGCTTTCACCCACCTCGCCCCAACATATCGGAGAGCGACACTTTCGGCCCATATAATGCTTCAAATGGAGCCACACCTATACTTGCTCGATAAATCATTGTTGTAGGAGAATTCCACCAATGGTAAATACTTATCCTAACCGCCTTGAAGTCTAGGACACAGTAGTCTTAATAAATCTTCAAGAGTTTGAATAGTCCTTTCTCGATTGTCCGTCCGCTTTGAGGATGGTATGCCAAATCAATCGTAAACTGCGCTCATATAGCTTTTTGCAAGCTAACCCAAAATCTTGAAGTGAATCTTGGGTCACGATCCAAAACTATGGATACAGCATGCCATGCAACCTCACAATCTCATTCACGCATATACTAGCAAGACGCTCAAGGAATAAGTCTCCAGACGGCAAGAAATGAGCAGACTTGGTTAATCTATCAACAATAACCCAAATAAGATTGATGCCTTGAGAAACCGTAGAGAAGACCCGTAATCGAAATCCATGGTAATGTGTTCCCACTTCCATTTCGAATCTCAAGTGGTTGCAACGGACCCTTAGGTACTAGATGCTCCGCCTTTACACGCTGACAAGTTAAACACATCGAGATAAACTTTGCAATCTCTCTCTTCATATTGTTCCACCAAAATGTATGTCAAGATCACGATACATTTTGGTACTTCCAGATGGATTGCAAATGGTGTATCAGTGCCTCCATCATAATCTTGACTTCAAATCGTAGTCGTTAGGACACAAAGTCTAGAGTGGACTCAAGTATTCCTTCTTCATCAATTCTCGCCCCTAATAGCTCCTTCTTGTATTTTCTTCTTCATACGCATCGCCCCCGGCCTGCGGCTCGAGCAACCTTAACTTTTTCTATTAAAGTCGGCTCTATGCTGATATATACTTGACATCATCGCACTCATTCCCCAAGATATGATCTTCTACTCAACGCCGCACCACCACGCTCGCTTTTCCCGTGATGGTATCAATAAAGGTGGTCGTAGTCTTCAATAGCTCGAGCCAACGTCACCGCCGCATGTCGAGTTCTTTTTTTGAGTGAAGAAATATTTAAGGCTTTTTATGGTCCGATATATCTCCACTTTCTCCCATATAGATAAGGCCTCCATATCTTTAGCGAAAAAACGATCGGCCGCTAACTCTAGATCATGAGTAGGATAATTCCTCTCATACTCTTTTAAGTTGTCGCGAGGCATAGGCTATGATGACTTTCCCACGCTGCATGAGAACACATCCTAACCCTTTGCCCTCAAGTATCATCAGAGATAACAAATCCATCCGAACCAGATGGTATTGTTAGAACAGTGCCAAATAAGTCTCCTTTAAGCTCTTGAAACTTTTCTCGATTCTTCGCCTCCAAACGAATTTTGTATCCTTCCGAAAGTTAGCCGAAGTTAATGGAGTAGCGATTCGAGAAAACCCTTCCACGAATCTCCGATAATAACCAAATAAGACCTCAAAAGTTACGTGATTTCACCCACCGACTTCGGCTGTTCCCAACTTTGATTGCTTCAATCTTCACGTCCACTTGATACTCCATGTTTTGACACCACGCCCAAGGAATGCTACTTCCTCAAGCCGTAACTCGTATTTCTTCAATTTGGCATATAGTTTGTTTTCACGGGCCTTTGAGTACCAAATTTTCAAACGGTGCTCATGATCTTCACGACTTTTGGAATATACGAGGATGTCATCAATAAAACAACAACGAATCGATCCAAATATTCCTCAATACTCGGCTCATCATATCCATGAAAGTCATAGAGCATTAGTTAATCCAAAGACACGACTAAGAATTCATAATGCCCATACCGAAGTTCTAAAGGCGCCTTTTGAATATCCTCGCCTAATCTTCAAATTGATGATATCCGTAATCTAAGATCGATTTTTGAAAAGAATTGTGCCCTCAGAATCGGTCAAACAAGTCATCAATACGAGGTAGAGGATACCTATTCTCGATGGTGACATGGTTCAATTCCCGATAGTCAATAATAAAAGTCGCATACTCCCGCTTTCTTCTTTACTTAATAAAACAGAGCACCCCAAGGAGATGTACTAGACGAATGAAACCGATGTCCAACAATTCCTCGTAGTTGACCTTTAACTCCTCAAGTTCAATAGAGCCATTCGATATGGGGTTTTAGAAATGGGCTTTGTACCAGTTCAAGATCAATAAAGAATTCAACTTCACGCTCGGGGTAGACCGGAAGTTCTTCAGAAATACGCCAGAAAGTCAATAACAACAGAATATTATTCAAATTTGACGTGTCTTTATTCAAATCCATAACATGGGCTAAGAAAGCTTGACATCCGCTTTTCAATAAACGAATAGCTTTTATGATTAGATATGATGTTGATTGATTTTAATGGTTTAGTTGTTTGAATTGCATAACAAAGTCAAGTTAGAAATATGAAAACTAACAACCTTACGAAAAACAATCAATTTTGGTACGATGAGTAGTTAACCAATCAATCCCTAAAATCACATCAAAAGCAAGTATCTTTAAAGAGATAAGGTCAATGTGTAAGGTGATGGTGCCAACTTGAATCAAACAAGATTTATAAACAAAGGATGTGATGAAAGTTTCTCCTAACTGAGTTTCCACAGATAGGTCAAAGTCTAATTTCTCCTGAGTCAAGTTTAAACGCTGAGCACATGCAGAGAGATAAATGAATGGGTAGCACCCCAGATCAAGTAAGGTATAAACTTCGCAAGAATTTATAAATAGCTTACCCGTGATCACCTCGCTTGGTTCCTCGATTTTGACCAAATACAACAAACGCCTTCCCTAATCGCTGACTTTGACTTTTCTCGGGATGTTTTTTGAGTCACCGTCCTCACTTGAACTAGGTTTCGCTACTGCATAAATCTCGAGCGATATGTCCTTCCTTTCCACAATTATAGCATACCTTGAACTGTCAGGACAATTTGACCGATATGTCCTTCTTTTCCCGTGATTTATAAGATATATGACCGGTGGTCGCTTCTCCTCCCTTAGAACCGGGCTTGTCACGCAAGACCGCTGCCTTCATACGGTCGTTGTTAAATCTCCTTTTTAAAATCTCCTCCCGACTCGCTTTTTCTATTTTCACGGCTATGATTACCACCAGAGTGGTTACCATTTTTGTCCGTCTCTGCTTTTTTCTCCGCCGGGTTATCATTATTCTGCTGATCGCTATCTCCGGTACGATCCTCGTTATGGTCCTCTATTGAACATACTCAATATCTCGCCTAACAATTGAGCCCTCATAACAACATCCAATAGAGAGAAAATTTATGAGAAATGAGATATCGTCGTATGCGTGTTTCAAACCTCTCGTAAACATCCGCGCTACACGCTCCTCATTCTCCACCAAATGAGGTGCAAACCGATAACTCGCAAACTTTGCCTCGCATCGAGACACCGCCATGTTGTTTTTTTGTTCTAATCATGAACTCCACTTCCTTCATACGACGTAACACTTTCGTGAAAGTATTTGTCATTAAATAGTTTCAAACGCCTCCCAAGACATGCCGAAAAGTACCGATGGGTACGCTTCACGCATCTCCCACCAAGAGTCCGCCTCGCCACTAACATAAAAGGTGGCGAATGGAACCTTCGTTCTCTCCGCATCCCAAGACATCGAATATCTTGGTAATTTGTTTGACCCATGTTTCCGCCATGATCGGATCCGCTTTCCCTTAAATTCGTGGTCCCAACTTTTGAACTGCTTCACGTGACAACCCGTGAATTGCTATCATTTCCTCCTATATTTTGAACACGAAGTCTCCTCGTCTGATTTTGCATGAACCGCAAAAAGCTTCTAAACATCCCCTCGCTCATCATCTCGCCAAGCAGGTGTTGTTCACAGAGGAACATCACCACTTGTTGACGCTCTCCTCGCTGGTGAGTACAAAGGCCTCCACTGGCCTCATTTCCATTGTTAATATTCTCACGACATTCTCAAATACCGCCATAAAACAAGGGTTAATTAAGGAAATCAATATATCACATAATATCCCTATATATCGACTAAACTAACAAATAAGCTTAGTAGACACACTAGCAAGGATTTACTCTGCCTCCCCTCCTAGTTCTATTCCCCGATCTCCGCCAGAGATCATATCCCTAAGCTCGATACCAACCGCGACGCCCCAAAATAGGTATACATCACCCATTCTCGAGTTGTCAATACACGGCACGTAAAAACAACTACAACTTTATTATTACAACAAGAAATCGTGAGTTTGAATACAAATATTATCTTCTGACAATATCTATACTCAAATAAATCCTCATCACATTTATCGATACATTATTTTACAAAATGGTGAGGACTACTAAACAACTCTCTCTAGAACCTTCATTCCATACCCCACTGCACTCGCTTATATTCTCGCCTCCCGAGAAGAAAAAATGGAACAAAAAGGAAAAGGGTGAGCTCAACTAGCCCAAGAAAAGAATATTATGACTAAGATAATATACAACAAATTATCATTAGTCTTCAACAGGAAAAATCTAATAGAATACAATAGACAACAAGTTTTAAATCAATATTCGCAATGAAATAATAATTCATTAGAAGAGTTAAGTAGAGAATGCAAACTACTATCTTCTATGTATGAATTTAAAAGTTCATCGCCTATCTTTTATCCCTATAACATCAATCAATATATATCCGAATCAAATATTCATCTTTGCACCACAGCCAAAGATATTCATCACCGGGTCATGTTCATCTAAACACTGCTCATCTTCAGCACTACGGCCAAAGATATTCTTCAGAAATCATTCATCTTTGCACTACAAAAGCCAAAGATATTCAATAATATCATCATTTAAGACCGAGGATGATGAAAATATTTTTAAAGAAACGAATCCAAAGGAAACAAAATGACAAGGATTAAGGATTAAGGATTCAGATTTTGCTTTTTTCCATCCATCCAAAAATACCTCAAAAATAATCATAGTGGTGTAAAATTCAAGAATGATCAAAACATGGATACAATCAAAGCTAGTATCCACAATAGATATTTTGGACTTAAAAGAAAATTTTTATTTTTCGATGAATAAAGTCAGTATTCGTGAATAAGATCAGATACGTGAATAAAGGCAGATATACGTGAATAAGAATCCGACACCAAAAGTTCCAAATTTGATAAAAAACTTCAGATCAATATTTCAAAGATAATGATATTGAAGAAATAATATCATTACGAAAAAATAATAATATCCCTTACCTCGAAAAAGATCAAGATTTCTAAATTTAAACACCTGATATAAAGCATGACTTGAACTTGCAGACCGATATAGCAATACTCAAAATATACTCAAAATACTCACAAGAATACGCCGATAATATAGAGAGAGAAAAAATTCAGCTTCGTGTGATTTTCAATTCTAACCCAAGACCCTATTTATAGAAAATGCTTAAACACCAAAGCGTAAAATTTATTAAAATATTAATTTATTAATTTTTATTCTTACGCCTACATTTAGAGATCTGAATTCAGCCACTTCTAACACATGTAAGACTCCACAATAATGACAAAAAAACGTTTTTGTCATTTTAAATATTTTATACTTCCAAAAATCAATTATTTTGAGCTTTCAAACTTCAATAATTCACAATAAATAGCCCTTTTGTCGTAAAAATTCAAACTCAAGAATTTTTTATAGGAAATTCAATTTCTCTACAACTTTGCGTAAGAAAGTTTTTCCAAATTCCAAATGTAAATTGACCAAATCCACAAACTAAGACGATTTTACAAAAAGCTATAATCAAATTTCAAATAATAAATGGGGTCCACCGATATGTTTAATATGTTTTAAACATTTATTGCAACAAAAATACTCTTCCTCCTCAGATACTCATATATCCCACATTCGTTGTAAAATATCACCATTATTATATTATTAAAATATAATAATATATTTAAATGAATTATTTTATCGTAAAAAGATAAAATTTCAATTTTCAACAATTGTCACATTAAAAATTTTCTCCATCTATATCCACATAAAATCAATATTTTTCTCATCATATGAATCAATAATTAATTATTCACAAATAATATTACGTAATCACAATATCGACAACCAAAGCAGCTCCCCTGTGAGCAGGGGGGCTTTCCAATAAGAATTTCTCCTTATCATGCAAGCAATTAGTGACCAAACCTCTCCTTAGATGTAACTTTCTAGACATCGCCAATAATGTTATCTAATAATATTATTCAGATAATATGAATTATTGCTTCGATAATAAAAAATACCGTAAATGACAATTATCAAACAACAAAGAATATAAAATATCAACGCAAAGAATTATTAAATCAATAAAATATCGAATAAGAATTATCGTAACCATTATTATCGAGTAAAGGCTTCTCACGTAAGAATCAATAATTGGTGCAATACCGCAAAGCATCGTGTTTTAACCACCGATATTTTAACAAGATAATAATCTGTAATAACTACGCCATATTATTTTTAACAACTTATATTTGTCGCTTTCATTCATCCAATCGCTTTCACATGGGCCCATAAAAGATCATGGCCGTCAGCATTTAATATTCCCCCCGACAAAGAAGAATATTCCACCACCAAACGTAATATTCCCCAAAAGTACAACAATGAATATTTTATAACCACTTTTATTTTGAAATATTTATTTTTTACCCATAACTATCCACATTAATCAAATCAACCCTTACTATTTCAAAATAAAAATAAAAAAAAATTTTTCATTAATAATAAGTCACTTAATTAATTATCTAAGGTTCAACAAAGTTATAAATCGACCTAGAAAGAGCAATATTGATTTCAAGAAGAAAATCAATAAATAATTTGGTAAATAAAATACTTATTTTATTAGCCTAAATATGATCCAAAGTATTTATTGTGATTTAGTTCAATAAAGTGAGATTGAAACTAAGTTATAAATATTAAAGTGGATACATATTAGGTGATAATATGTGCATATTTACCTTGAGATCGATTCTATCGGATATAGAATTATTTATATGTTTACACTAATTAACAATATAATTGTATATAAACTATAATGTGATAGTTTTTGTGTTATTAATGATATGTTTGATCATTTTACATAGTATTGTTAACGTAAACGAGTTTAAGACATCTATTTTTTGTCTTTATGTTGAAAAACTTGTAAAATAGATGTTATCTTATTATCATGTGAAAACATAGTGAAAATTTCAACTAAACCAGTTTAATAGTATTGAGACGCAATACTGAACTAAGGTTGTGTTTGATAAATCTGAGAATTAAGATCTGAATGATTATGATGTCTTAATAAATTAGATCATCTGAATGGTTATGAGGTCTGAATTTAAAAAATTGTTTGATAACTAAAAAGTAAGTTGTCTCTTAATGACATTATTTTACCATTTTAAAGGGTACAATTTTATTTAATAATTTTAAATATTCAATTTAATAAAAATGAGTGCATAATATTGTTGAATATATTTATATATAAAAAATTATCAAAAAAAATCATTAAGAGGTACCTCTTAATTATTAAGATTTCATTTTCTATCTTACCAATTAAGAGGCATTCAGAGGTAACAAAAAAAACAGCATCATACCTCTTAGCGAACAAGAGACAGTCCATTAAGAGGCAATCAGATGTAAACAAACAGCACCTAAGTTTGATAAACCTTGAGATTGTTAATTCTGATATAGCTATTGTAAATCTGAAGTACACATGTGTTAGTGGGAGCCTTATGTTTAATATACAATGCACGAGATCAGATATTACCTACAGTTTTAAACTTAGTATACTAATGATTTAAAATTGGTTTTTGTTAGATTTCTCAATGTTTTAATAGATCACATAAATGTCACTTATATTTTAGTGAGGGAAATTATAAATTTACAAGTAGGTGAATTTTCACCCAATCTTGGGTATTGTTTCTTAGATGAGAAAGAAACAAATGAGTATTTTTCATTTCACAATATGGATCTAATGTTATTAATCTTTCATAGTTGGTTGTGATCTTGATTTATTAAATAAGAAAATATTCACAAGTAGGTGAATATATTCTTATATTCCCACAAGTAGGTGGATATATTATTACTCTTTGTGAAGGGTATAATTTACTTGGGAGTAGCAAGTAATACTATTGCTTTATATGATGTAGAAAGTAATTGGAATCGAAATTTGTTGAAACGTAACATCAAATTGTGGCCACTTCCAAAATTGTTTTGTTTATTATATTGTGATAATGAAATTATTTTTGTATAGAGCATATGAGATTACCTTTAAAGGTAAGTCTTGACATGTTAGTCATAAACATATTTTTGTTTGACAATATATTGATACAAAAAGGTATCACAATTTTTGTCTATGAGGAAGCTAAGTGACGACTTAACATATCTTTTTACTAAGACTTTGACGAAAGCTTAGTAAGTTTAACTATTTGTGATATGGAACTTAAACTACTTTGAGTCAAGGGTGATGGGAACCCAACTTATTCCTAGGTTACCCCTAGTTTATAGGTTCAATGGGAAAAACAAGTCACAGTTGCTTACTGTGTTACTATCGATGTGGTTCCATATGTAGTTTAAGATAGTAACGTATGTTGCACGACCGAGACTGAGTTGTACTCTTAACAAAGTTATTGTGTTTTTAGAAACAGAAACACTTATGAAAGCAAGGTATTCTCTTAGAGGTTCATTAAACAGGGTATTGCGCATGGCCATATTAGCGGAAAGCAATTGAGAATACTTACTGTAGTAGGAGGATTTTGTGTACATGTGTGTGTGACAATTCCGGTCATATCATATAGAAGTAGAGGTTCAATCTACAGACACCATCAACTTCGATGTGACTTTGATTTGTTTACACTAAGGGAAGGTTCAATGTTCGTCACACCCTCTTTTATGCACACATGCCTTGGAGTTGTTTGATAGAAAGTTGTTTGGATGAAAAAAAAAATTCCAAACAAGTGGGGAATTGTTATATACTGCACCTTATTTTATACTTTTGTGACTTAATTTAAGTTTGATAACTAATCTGTGGACATAATTTAAGTAAGTATAAAATGTGTAACTTAATGTATTATACGTGGAGAATAAGAGAGAATTTCATTTGATTTGTGTAGAAATCATTTTATTAGTGTCTATAGTGAGAAATTTAATAAGGTGCAAATTTGTTTGATAAAACTATTATTTCTTGTCTCATTTAATAAAAAAGACTACTTGACACTTTATAAGTACAAGTGTATAGTTTTATTTTATTTTGAGCAAGATATATTCTTGTGAGACTTTTGAAATTCTATTTAATTATAATTTTATTATTAATATGTAACTTACATCATTAATAGTTACATCATTAGTAGTAATAAGTATAATTAAAATAGAAATAAATAATAGTTTAATGGTGAAACTATTATAGATATATGTATGTATCTATATGTGTAGATATAGATATACTACATATATGTATATTGAGAGAAGTCTTATATATATACATTTTAGACATAATATTTTTGCACCATGAAAATCTCTCATTCTTTTAGCTATTCTTCTTACAAACAAATAACAACTACAAAGAAGTACTCATGTGGAACAAATGTGAATTGTTATCACAAATTTGTTCAGTTTTGAGGCTTGACATATATCCTCAAGGTATATCGTCTGCAATCCATAGCAAACCGATCGTGGTGGTGGCGATAAAGACCTTAAGGACAGGGATCACCCATGTCACGTCTTCTACAACAATCTTGACTCTACGAAGCTACGATTATAACACATATTGTAACGCCCCCAAAATCGAGACTATTTTTCCTTCCCGATCTTGTGCGTTAATATTATCATATTCTAGCTTTAAAACATTATTTAATGTTAAAATATCTAAAAATGCGGAATAATTTTTTTTTCTTTCTTTCCATTCATTCATTCCCTGAATCGCAACCTTTACAATTCTTCTTTATACTAGAATCATATTTATTATATGACTTATTTAGCCCGAGTAGATATGAATATATATATATATATATATACAATTCATTCTTTCAAGCATATCCCCTTTTTAAAACAAATAATCTTCATCTATCGAATAATTCAAAATTTTACACATCTGTGATTTACACATGAAAATACCATCAAATGATTCAACACAATCTCAATTAAACCACTAGTCTTCTTTTCATGCACTCCTAATCACGATAGATCACATCATAGCTTTAACTCCTAAAATTAAGCAAGATCGAGCACTGACTTTTACCAAAGAAGTCTAGCGATCCTATCATGCATCACGTAGCACATAGGTTTCACATTCGGCCCATGCATTTATATTCTTGGTGTTCAAGCATATTACAAATGCATTATCACATTTATGTCTTCTTTGGTAAAGAACATACATACCATAAAGATGCTACACATGTCATGTATATGTCATTCATCGCACATATATATTGAGTTCCCCGACTCAATTCAATAATTAGTCATAATTTGACATTCATCATTCACAAAGCAAATAATGCATTTCATAGGTATTACATACTTATAAACATAAATCATGCTAACAGTTATATATAGCAATTATAAGACCACATAAATAAACTGAAAAACTTGCCTTGAGTGCTGTTTAATATTATAACTTATCTGCTCGGTGATGATCCTACACAAATTGAGTATATATTCATACACACGTTAGTTTCACATATTAATGTAAACTAAATTTTATTTTACATTAAGTATAATTTTTTTGTTCTTATCTTAAAACCATTACACGTTTCTTTAGAAACTTTTGTCTGCAATAACCCTTTTTATGCACAAAAAGGTTCTCTCATGGTTTTCGTATATAAAAACTTTACGTTTGAGAGCGTAAACCATCTATAATCCATTTTAAGAATATTTCGTCTCTCCATCTGTAAACTTGAGACTATATGGTTATGGATGGTTTTTATCGTGTAAACATATAGATCATATCATTATTCTTTAGTTTTTGAAAATTTTTATGTTTTCGCAATAGTCCATGTGCTAAACCATGTTATCACCATGTACGCAAATGTCTTGCTTTGTTAGTAGCTTCGCTTAATATTTATTCTCGTGAATAAATAACATTCGGGCTTCACATGTATTTTATTTTCATACATATATCATTATGTCATTATGTGATTCTGTGTTCATAGTCTTCGTTTCGAATTTCTAAAACCTTTCGCTTTAAAATTCCGATGTTCAATATAGTTTAAATGGGTTAGCGTATTTTATTTTAATACATAACCCTTTTATATTTCATTTCTCAATTCAGATTGATCACATATATGTAATTTCATGTTTACATAATACCTTTAACGCTTTTCTTGCGCGCGAATAAGTTTGCGCCATATATAGTCTTTATACTATATTTATGGGTTAAATGCAAAGTCGACCACTGAACTTTTCTGATATTTGGGTATTGAGCCCCTTTCTTCCGGTCAACGCAAAATGAGCCCCTTTCTATTCAAAAATTTGGACTTTGAACCCCCAGGCGCCACATATGCGTTGACCTGCTGACATGGCACACGTGGCACATCTGACACGATATTTTATATTTTAATTTGACACGTGACAGATGTGATGTGGCTTCTTTAGAATTTTTTCTAAAAATTTGTCACTCCCAAGGTTTGAACTTACAACCTCATGTGTGAAACTTTAAGTATCTAACCACTAGAGCACCACATGTTAGCTATTTAAAATTTGCAAAAACTAATCATTATATCAAAACATTTCATTTTCAGTTTGATCAACCACATGGAAAACCTCAACTGAGCTCAACCTCTACCCTCTCTTCCTCCCTCCCAAGATTCATCATCTTCCAAAACAAAGACATGTTACACTCTCCATTTTCGTTCCTCCTTTCTCTCTCTAAAAACAGCCATGAGTGAAGTTCCAGCGTTATTGTTATTGTTATTGTTATTGTTATTGTTATTGTTATAATAACAATAATATTATTATTATTATTATTATATTACTATTATAATAATAATAATGATTATAATTATTATTTTTATAATTATTATTTTTATAATTTTTATTTTATTATAATAATAATTATCATTATAATTATTATTATTATAATAATTATTATTACTATTACTATTATTATTATAATAATAATTATTATTATTATAATTTTTATTATTATTATAAGTATTATTATTATTATTATTATCCATAACAACTAATCATTTTTGCTTACTTGATAATAATTACTCTTTTCGCAATTAAGAGAGCCTCTTAAGGTTAATCTTGACGATAGTTTCCTAGTGATAAACTCTCGAGGAATTGAATGGAATTTAGAGATTCCCTAAACAACTACATGACGACTTTGTCAGATGTCATGTACTCATGTATTTCTTTCAAATATCGCTAGAGGGGCACACACTGGAATCAAAAGAAAGGTATATTATTGTTATTGTTGTAGTGAAAGAGAAGAAAAAAATATATGGGGGAAATCTCATGTTTTGATATAAATATTAATCCTTGCAACATATTAACAATTGACTCATGTTGCTCCAGCGCTCAAATGATTAAAATTCCAAACGTTAGGTCACAGGTTCGAGTCTTTGGAGAGGCAAGTCTTGGGAAAAATTTAAAAGACATGCCACGTCATCGGATAAGTGTCAAATTTTAATATTAAATACCACGTCATACCTGGTGACGTGTGCCACGTAGGCGCCACGTGTGTCACGTCATCAGGTCAACGCACATGTGGCGCCTCGGGGTTCAAAGTCCAAATTTTTGACTAGAGAAAGGGCTCATTTTGCGTTGACCGGAAGAAAGGGGCTCAATACCCAAATATCAAAAAAGTTCAGTAGTCGACTTTGCATTTAAGCCCTATATTTATACTACTATACCCGTGTTTCATTATGTGCCAAATAGCTCTAAAACCAACCAAACACGTCGCGGGAACACGATAAATTTGAGTAGCCCCAAAGTCATCGGGCTTCGGCGTTGGCCGTGCTGGTCAAGGCAAATGCTACCATGGCTTGACACTCTCCTTTGCAAATTTTTATTTCTTAAACCTCTAATCAACTAGTCATGAAGTTTTGGATATATTTTAATCGGATATCAAATTATTTATAGAAATTTTATAACCATGAAAACAAGCGACTAAGATCGACCAAAACAAAGACGTGAAAAGCATGTCAAGTGATCAGATTAACAAGAAGACCGCTGTATGGCGTCTTGTAAGCTGCATACAAGGTGGTATGGCAAAGGGTTCTCTGTTGCTATTCAGTTGCTTGAAGCATACTTTCATGCATTTTAACTTCTTGCTTGTAGCTTGAAAAATTCTCAACTTTGGGTATATTATAGGTACCATAGTAGGCTATTATTAAAAAATATAACTCATCCATTTCTGACCTCATAGGCAGCCTAAAACAGGCCCCAAAAATGTCCACGCATAACAGTTTTCCCCTTTTTCCCAGCCTTACCCTCTTTCGCTAAAACAGTCATAACTTTTTCATTTCAAAACATTTTTGAGCGATTCTTGAGCCCACGCGAAGCTAACTTTCGGGACTACAACTTTTATTCTTTGACCTTTTCCCAATTCTAAACGCAGAATTTCAGAAATTCCGTGTAAAGGGACTGACCCGAGTTGGTTAGACAGTTTTGACGCGACTACTTTGAATGGTCATAACTCTTTGCTCCGAAGTCGGAATTTGTCCGTTCTGGAGTCTATGGAAAGATTGTACAGTGTTCTATAACATACCAAAAGCCCAGAATTTTCTGAATATCCCAGCTAACGCCGAATTTTCATTTTAGAGTCAGCAGTTCACAATTTTTCGGTTTCTAACATGTTATTTCACGACCTTATTACTTCTAGCTTATCTACCAAATTAGAACAAATTTTAAATATATTTTACATAGCATATGATACTGCATTTAAAGTTATAACCTTTCCATTTCAGCTTCAATCGGCTGCTCAAAACAGCGCTTAAAGTAGCCATAACATACTACTTTTTAATTTTTCACTTTGGCATGTAGTTGAGTTTCGTTCCAATCTTATATGCTTAGTCACTCTAATTATCATCTCATATAACATATTAATCTGTCCCAAGCCTTGATTCCATCTAATATTCGATTTTTAGCCAAAACAGTCCACTTGAGACTTTTATCGAGCAAGTTGTGTGCACATTTTTCCGACACTCTTTTCATAGCTATTAGTTTGTATTATAAACCTATTTTATCCTCCTTATAAGTCCACACAACCATCCTATCTCCTTTACTCTACTTCCGCCCCATAACAATCGAATACACAGCTAAATCAGTTATACACTTGGTTTATAAACTAACAAGTTCACCACTTTCCTTATTCCTTTCAAAGTTTCTTTTATTGTTGATTCTCATATACCAATTATCATAGATATGCATATACAGTGATACTCTGTGTTACACAATCACTACACACAAACTAATAAATTTACCACTAATCACATATATGAACCAATTTTGACAAAACCTTGCATTCCGTAATAAAAATAAAATCAAGATAAGCTATAATACCTTTCACTTGCTTGTTTATGAGATCTTTCTATCCTTAAATTCAAAGTCCAGCTTCACCACACAAATCATGAAGCTTTACCTCTTCCTTGCTCTAACCGAAATGAAACATTGAAATTTATTTGAGAGAGGGGATGGCGGGTGGAAACAGAAAATAAAAGGAAGCTCTAGAATGTGCTTTGGGTTCTATAGAACCTCTGTTCTTGCACCACACGAAAAATGATAGCTCCTCACAATATAGCCAGACCAAGTCAGAAACCTATATGAATTTGTACCAGAACAGCTCCTACTTGGTTTTAAATCATCTCATCCTTGATAAGCAGCTCATGCTAAATGCCTAAATTATACCTTTAGCTTCTTAACTAACTTCTTAATTGAGCAAAAAGCTTGATAATAGCCGAACACTTTAAGAAATTTAGCAAGTTTTTAACTTGATGATTAACAAATTGGGTTTTATAGAGAGATGATAGAAAATGGAACGGGTATGCTAAGGTATGGCAAGGGAAATAAATTCATACCTTGCTATACTTTAAAGTTCACATCCAGATGATAAGGATTCACCTGATGATAACAGCTCATGCTAAAAAAAATTAGTTTAGTGTTTTGTCAGCACACCTCACTAATGTCACCTCCTGCTATATTATTGAGTCAATGAAATCCACCGAATCTATTTATCTTTCTTGCATGCTATCCAAAAATTACAGTTTCTTTTACTTGGTTGTAGGTATGCCCGCATACTTATATATTATAACATAATACTTATTACATATGTACAATATATTTTAGACATTACCGGTAAAACATGTTCCATATTACATCGTAATTTCCATATTCAAATTTTTCTTCTCTCTCTCTAAACTTAGCCAATTTGGTTAAAAATGAATATAGATAAATTTTAATTTTGCTTATATATTCAATTTTTTATAAGTTGGTCACCCAACTTAAGTCTTCTCTAATCTTCCCCCTCGTCTTAAAAGCTTGCAAATCACCCCCTAGCATATTCTTAGCGTATTCTCATAATATTCTTTATTCTTTAACATAGTAGTATTACTTAAGATATTTTCTTAAGTTTCAAATATTAGATTTTTAACCCTAAGATTTTCTTAACTCGCACAATTCTCCCTTAACTTTCATAATTCACTTCCATACTTTATTAAGTTATTTAATTACCCAATCTTAGTAACTTAATTTAATCAAATAAGTTACTACATAAATCTCTTTAATTTATTTTACCCTCTTGGAATCATATAATTTACATAACCCATCTTTGATATATAAATAATATAAAATATAACATAACATACTCAAATTACATATTTATTTTATAATTGTAAAATAAATATGCTACACATAATTTCTTATGTAAATACAATTATTTACATATCCAAGATATTATAATATAATATCCTTACCTCATTATCATAAATTCAATTAAGAATTTATTTATTTTCTTAAGATATTACGATAAATATAATATCTTTTCTTTATTAAAATAATTCAACTCTAGAATTTATTTTAATATCATTTATTTAAATTATACAATAATTCTTGTATACTAATTACTTTCTTTTCCTTCTATAAATTGTTTTCAACAATTTAACTATAATAAATATAATAATATACTTACTACATTAAAAACATACATACATTACATCCAATAATGTAATACATGATTTCTTCAATAAAAGGGTGGTTATACATTAAGTATATATTTAATGCCACCAATCTACCATATTAAATAATTTAATATTATAAATTATTTTAATTCTACCCATCTCATTTTCTTTAATAAATTACCCCTACAATTTATTTACATATAATAAATATATAATACCAATTAATATATTTATTAAACATAAACATCACATATTGCATAGTTAAATACTCCACTTATGCATACAATACATATCATACAACATATTATCTAATAAGAATTTTATTTATTTATTTCTTATTTTAATATTACCCAAAAATTTGGGTTATCACATTCTTTCCCCCTTATAAGGATTCCGTCTCCGGAATCACAATACCGAATCATTCTTAATCGATTTAGATCTTATTCTTTCTCGTAACATTATTGTTGAATCATTTTAATGCACCATTTCCTTAGATTTTTCTTAAAAATTTTAAATAAACCATCTATTTTCACTCTGAGTTTTAAACTTTAACCTTTAATTTAATCATTCAAGATCTTCTAATTTTTCGGGTTGTCACAAATATACTACAATGAATCAATGACGTATAACACGGCAACAGAAACACAAGACCTATAATCCAGCATAATTAATCCATTTAGAATATAAATTAGGACAAATATAGGATCAACACTTTCATCACATGTTCATAATTTGCAGTTAATAAGCAAATAAACAATCATTTTAATAAACACTTAGCTTTCAAATTTTACAAGCTATTAATTCTCCTTTTATTTTCTGGTTAGGACTTATGAGTAACAAAGTCACAGCGAATAAACTTAATTAAGCTAGCTTTTTAAATCTTGGTTAAGATGCAAGGTTTTTGATTCTTTAAGTCATTTTAACAAACACCAAACTTGCAATTTTTAAGAAGTCAAAACTAACACCAAGACAATTTCAAAACCCTCTCTCAACAACAAATTAAAGAAGTATACATTGGCACGTAAAATATTTACCTGAAACAACATCAGGAAATTCAACGCAACAACACTTTGAAAATATCAAATGAAGAAACCCTGATTTGGGAGAGAAATAGAGCAAGAGTTTTTTGTTCTTCTATTTTAACTAATAATACTATAAACACCAAATTAGAATGTGTAGCATTATATAAATATTAATACTTAACAAGAATTGTAAACAGTGTACACAAGTGGCTAAGCAGGATAATCTAAAAAATTTGGTTCATCGATAGCTATAAAATGTGAATCAAATAAATTTGACGTTGTGTATTCCGCAAATAATGCAAAATGGATATACCCCAAATAGTACTATCCAAAATGGAATTCTCATAGCAACTAGCAACCATTCAGTGTGGTGAGTAGAAAGCATGGCAAGTCAAATTGTCACATTCCCAGTTAACAGAGAGGGTAGAGATGTAATTTACTAAGACAGAGGAGGGGCAAAAAAGTCATTATATTTGGTCAAAATAACTTATTAAAAATGACTTATAAGTTATTTTATTTTAAATTACAAGTTATTATTTATTATTTTTGACTTATAAATCAAAAATAAGTCATAAAATAAGTCATTCTCGAACGCTCAAATAATAAAATATATGACCAACTTATAAAGAGTTCCCGAACAGGCTCGTACCAGCTTCCCTACTACTTCCTCCCGCTTCTCTTCAGCTGCGTCCTCCTGCTTTCAGGTTTTATTTTATTTATTTTTTTATTTATTCGTATAAATCTCAACATGCATGCTTGCCCTTTTTTTCTTGGATGATTTACATATTCTATTACATTTTTAAAAATAATTACAACAATTAATAGTGCACTCATAAAATCTTTACACAACTAATACACTTCCATATTTATTTATAATACTAGTGCAATTAGGATTCCTTAATTTAGGAATTAGTATTCAATTATAATTTCTTAATTTAGGGATTAGTTATACTCACGACTTCTTCTCTCTCTCTCCTCATCTATAACAACCCAGCTTAATATCACCCTTCTTCTTCATTCAACGTATTCATAGATATCGATCGGCAAAACAAGGTATGCCGCATTCATCTCTCCACCGTGCAACATGCATCTACTCCTCCTCCCAAGACCTACACCTTCACCTCCGCCACTCATCCACCTAGGGTGCTCAAAAAATTCGGTTTTTCGGTTTTTTATCGAATCAGGTTGAAACTTAAGATGCCGCAGATCTGGTTTTTTCGATTTCGATTTTTTTCTAGACGGGTTTTTCGGTTTTTTATACTTTTCAAGATTCTAGAGTGGCGGTAATGAAAATTTTAAATTGATAATACCGAAAAATCGAAAAAAAAACCGAAAACCATACAAATAATATAACCAAATAGAAAAAATTGTGTAATTTAACCCAAGATTAAACTCCCATATTATTCGGTATAACCGAAAACCATACAATTGCTTTTTATATTAAATTTGTTAATATAAAAAAATTATTTAATTATCGGTATATAATCAAAAAGCCGAACCCAAAAAACCCAGACTGCAGATTGTGTATCGAAGAGGCAGAGTCATCAAACCTATATTCTGCACTGGCTTTCGGTTCTTGATTTTCGGATTTTTCTGTTCGCATCGGGGTTCGGTTTTTTTCTTGCATCGGTTCGGTTTTTACCGATGAGCACCCTAACTCCACCTAAGCAAATGCGATCTCTTTCTTCCACCGACGACAGCCCCCTTCTTCGTCGCTTCGCTCTCCTACACCGGCAACCTCCTATTCCTTCCCCATCATCTTCACTGCCACACCTCCAAACCTTCCTCCCAAGGCCACTCCTCCCGCCTTCAGTGCTCAAACACCACTCCATCATCACCATCTCCTACCGTCATACTCCCAAAATGAAGAGTGTAAGATACCAAATTTTATGAAATAAAATATTCAATTTTTCTTATAATTACTATTCATGAGTTACTATCCACGAGTTACTATTCACGAGTACTATTCACGAAGCATGATATTTTTTTAACGTAAGAAGGCACTACTCAATAATTGTTACAGTAATTACTGTTCAATATTTTATTTTATTGAATCAATAATTGTTGCGTTGATATTTTATATTATTGTTATTTCAATAATTGTCACTGCACATGTAAGACCCCGAAATTTTTTTTTTAAATAAAAAGGAATTTCCTTTATTTATTATTTTGAAATAGTAAGGGTTGATTTGATTAATGTGGATAGTTAAGGGTTAAATACGCAAATATTTCAAAATAAGCAAGTGGTTATAAAATATTCATTTTGTCAGGGAATATTCGTTTGGTCGTGGAATATTCGATCGCTTCGGAATATTCGTATGCGACGGCCAATACCATGTGTGGCCCCCATAACGGAAAGCGATTGGATGAAGAAAACGACTAATATAAGTTGGTTAAAAATAACTATGTAGTTATATTACTGCTAAGATCGTTGAATACCCGTGGTTAAAATACAATGAATACGCTGTGGTCGCACAAAGAGAATTACCAGATTGCACAAAGATTGTTGAATTATTGATCCTTACGTAAGAAGGCACTACTCAATAATTTTTACAAGAGTTACCGCTCAATATTTTATTTTATCGATTCAATAATTGTCATATTGATATTTTATATTATCATTGTTCAATAATTGTCATCGCATTATTATCTCCATTATCGATCAATAATTCATATTATTTAAATAATATTATTAGATAGCATTATTGGCAATGTCTAGAAAGTTCATCGAAGGAGAGGTTTGGTCACCTAATCATGCGCTAGCAAGAAGGAGAAATCTCTTATCTGAAAGCCCCTCTTTCCCGAAACTACCGGGTTGTCATAATTGTGATTCGTAATATTATTTGTGAATAATTAATTATTGATTCATATGATAAAGAAATATTTATTTTATGTGGATATAAATGATGGATTTATTTATGTGGTTATAAATGAAGAAATTATTGTTGAGGTGTTTTATCGAAGATTTTACCGATTGAGGTATTAAAAATTAAATCGTGGGTTTTGAGATATATCATGGGGATTATAATTTTAATCCGACCGCTGATTGTGGTAATTTTTGGGTATGTTATACATACATAAGTTGAGTATATGTCCACAAATTTTGAACCGCTAAAAAATGCACGAATGATTTGTTATGAATTTTAAGAGGTGTCTGATTCGAAATTAGGGTTATAATTGATTTTGGTGGAAAATTCTAGAATTGAGTGGGCCCCACTTGTGGTTGGTGAAGAAATGTGCTGAATTTTATTTCAAATGTGGTGGGTGGCAATAGTAGCGGTGTAAAGCCATCAGTAAAGTGTCAAGTCCGCTTTACGGCTAACATTTTCCTATAAATAGAGGGCTAAGTTAGAATTGAAAATCACACCGTAAACAAAGTTTTCTCTCTTCTCTCTCTATATTATCGAGCGATTTTGTGAGTATTTAGATACTTTGAGAGTTCATTGCTCAAAGATAAGTTTCATTCAAAGATCACTTCCGACCTTTCCTTCCGGCAATCTTGATTCTTTGAGGTAAGGGATATTATTTTTTTTCATGATGATATTATTTCTTCAATATCATTATGTTGAAATGTTGATCCAAGTTTTATCAAATTTGGAACTTTTTCATGTCATGGGTTACTATTCATGAGTTACTATTCACGAAGTTACTATTCATGAGTTACTATTCACGAAGTTACTATTCACGAGTACTATTCATGAAGCGTAAAGATGTTTTTGTGGAATTTCTATCTTTTGGTGTTTGGATTTACTATTCATGATATTTAAGACTATTCACGATACTCTGACTATTCACGATATCAAGACTATTATTCCAAAAAATAAAATTTCTTCTTTTTGTCCAAAATATCTATTTTGGATACTAGCTTTGATCAGATCCATGTTTTGATCATTCTTGAATTTTACACCACCGTGATTATTTTTGGGGTATTGTTGGACATGGATAAAACAAAGTACTTAATCCTTAATCCTTAATCCTTGTCATTTTGTTTCAATCGGATTCGCTTCTTTAAAAATATTTTTCATCATCCTCGCCTTAAATGATGATATTATTGAATATCTTTGGCCCAGTAGTGCAAAGATGAATGATTTCTCAAGAATATCTTTGGCCAGTAGTGCAAAAGATGAACAGTGTTGAGATGAACACGACCGATCGATTAATATCTTTGGCCACGTAGAGTAAAGATGAACAGTGTTTAAATGAACATGACTAATCGATGAATATCTTTGGCCCAGAGGCAAAGATGAATATTTGATTCCGTATGTATATCGATTGTTGTTACAGGATAAAAGATAGACGATGAACTTTTAAATTCATACATGAGATAGTAGTTTGCATTCTCTACTTAACTCTTCTAATGAATTATTATTTTCACGCGAATATTGATTGAAAATTTGTTGTCTATCAGATTCTATTAAATTTTTCCCTGTTGAAGACTAACGATAATTTGTTGTATATTATCTTAGTCATAATATTCTTTACTTGAGCTAGTTGAGCTCACCCTTTTCCTTTTTGTTCCATTCTTCTCGTGGAGGTGAGAATATAAAAAGTACTAGCCTGGGTAATGGAATGAAGGTTTTAGAAAGGATTGTTTAGTAGTCCTCACCATTTTGTAAAATAATGTATCAATAAATGTGATGAGGATTTATGTGAGTATAAATATTGTCAGAAGATAATATTTGTATTTAAACTCACGCTTTACTTCATTGTAATAATAAAGTTGTAGTTGTTTCGCATACATGTATCGACAACTCGTAATGGGTGATGTATACCTATTTTGGGGCGCCACAGCTTGGTATCGTAGCTATAAGTAAAGGCCCCGATCTCATTGGTGACTTCTGTTGATGGGGGATGCACCGCCGGACTCTCTCCGTAGGGACGCCAGCTCATGGGAATAGACCATCAGGAGGTGTCAGGGACATGAGAGATCGAGCTTGGGGATATGATCTCTTCGGGAATAGAACTAGGGGGGAGAGACGAAAATCCTTATTACCTAAGCTTATTTGTTAGTTGGTCAAGATATAGGGATATTATGTGATATATTGATTTCCTTAATTAACCCTTGTTTTATGACGATGATTTGAGAATGTCGAATGAGAATATTAACAAAGGGAGTAAATGAGACCGTGGAGATGCTCAGATTTACCAACGAGGAGAACGTGCAACAGTCGGCAATGTTCCTCCCGTGAACAACACCACCGAAAGCGAGATGATGAACGAGGGATGTTTAGAAGCTTTTTGCGCTCATACAAAATCGACGAGGGAGACTCGTGTTCAAAATACAGAGGAAATGATAGCAATTCACGGGTTGTCACAAATGCAAGCGGTTCAAAGAGTTGGGACCACCAGAATTTAAGGGAAAGCCGATCCGATCACGGCGAAACATGGGTCAAACAAATTACCAAGATATTCGATGTCTTGGGATGCACGAGGAACAGAAGGTTCCATTCGCCACCTTTATGTTCCGTGGCGAGGCAGACCATCGGTGGAGTCTCAGGAAGCGCACCCATCCAAATACCGCACTCAAAGATGTCTCGGGGAGACGCTTTCAGAGACTATTTAATGACAAATACTTTCCCGAAAGTGTTCGTCATATGAAGGAAGTGGAGTTCATCGATTAGAGCAAAAACAACATACGACGGTGTCTCAAAGACGAGGCAAAGTTTGCAGAGTTATCCGTGTTTGCACCTCATTTGGTGGAGAATGAGGAACGATGACGCGGATGTTTCTTAGAGGTTTGAAACCCAGATACGCCAAGATCTCATTTCTCATAAACTTTCTTTATTCAGATGTTGTAAATGTGGCTCAATTATTAGAAATGAGATAACGAGTACTACCAACCGAGGGACCATAACCGTGATCGTACTCGAGATGGCAAAGTCAATGTAATAATGATAACTCATGAGAAAGAAAACAGACGACATGAAATGGTAACCACTCGTGGTAATCATGGTCATGAAAATGTAAGAAGCGAGTCGAGGAGATTTTAAAAGAGGAGATTTAACAACGACTATGTGAAGACGACAAGTCGTGCAAAGAATCGGTTCTAAGGAGGAGAATGACCACCACCCATTCATACATATGCTACAAATGCGAAAAGAGGGACATATCGGTCAAACCGCCCCACAACAATTCAAGGTATGCTATAGTTGTGGAAAGGAAGGACATATCGCTCGAGATCAGACATGCAGAAGCGAAACCTAGTTCAATGGGGATGGTGACTCAAAAGAATGTCCCGTAAAAGTCAAAGTCAACGATTCCGGAAGAGCGTTTGTTGTGGATCGGGTCATAATGCGAGGAACCCAAACGAGGTGATCACGGGTAAGCTATTTATAAATTCTTTCAAGTTTATACCTTTACTTGATACCGGTGCTATACCCATTCATTTATCTCTCCCGCATGTGCTCAACGCTTAAACTTGACTCCTAGAAATTAGACTTTGACCTATCTCGTGGAAACTCCGTTAGGAGAAACTTTCATCACATCCACTCGCTTATAAATCTTGTTTGATTCAAGTTGGCACCATCACCTTACCCGTTGACCTTATCTCTTTAAAGATACTTGCTTTTGATGTGATTTTAGGGATTGATTGGTTAACTACTCATCATGCCAAAATTGATTGTTTTCGTAAGGTTGTTAGTTTTCATATTCCTAACCAACCTGTTGTATTTAATTCAAGCAACTAAACCATTAAAATCAATCACTATCATATCTAATCATAAAGCTATTCGCTTATTGAAAAAACGATGTCAAGCTTTCTTAGCCCATGTTATGGATTTGAATAAAGACACGCCAAATTTGAATAATATTCTGTTGTTATCGACTTTCCCGACGATTTCAAGAACTTCTTTGGCCTACCCCGTAACGTGAAGTTGAATTCTTTATTGATCTTGAACTCCGTACAAAGCCCATTTCTAAAACCCCATATCGAATGGCTCCTATTGAACTTCAGAGTTAAAGGTCCAACTACAGAATTGTTGGACATCGATTTCATTCGCCCTAGTACATCTCCTCGGGGTGCTCCTGCTTTATTTGTAAAAAAGAAAGACGGGAGTATGCGACTTTCAGATTGACTATCGGGAATCGAACCATGTCACCATCAAGAATAGGTATCCTCACCTCGTATTGATGACTTGTTTGACCAATTGCAAGGGGCACAATTCTTTTCAAAAATCGATCTTCGCTTCGGATATCATCAAATTTGAAAATTAGAATCGAGGATATTCCAAAGACCGCCTTCGTAACTTCCAGATGGGCATTATGAATTCTTAGTCATGTCTTTCGACTAACTAATGCTCCTCGCAACTTTCATGGATATGATGAACCGAGTATTCAAGGAATATTTGATCAGGCTTCTTTGTTGTCTTTATTGATGACATCCTTATATATTCCAAAAGTCGTGAAGATCATGAGCACCATTTGAAGTCGGTACTCCAAAGGCTTCGTGAAAACAAACTATATGCCAAATTGAAGAAATGCGAGTTCGGCTTGAGGAAGTAGCCTTTCTTGGGCATGTGGTGTCAAAACATGGAGTATCCGTTGATCCGTGAAGATTGAAGCAATACAAAGTTGAGAGCAAACCAAGTCATGGATCAAGTACGTAGCTTTTTGGGCTTAAATGGTTATTATCGGAGATTCGTGGAAGGGTTTTCTCGAATCGCTACTCCATTAACTCAAATTTAACTCGAAAGGATACGAAATTCGTTTAAGGGCGAAGAATGCGAGAAAAGTTTCCAAGAGCTTAAGAGGAGACTTATTTCGCACTGTTCTAACAATACCATCCGGTTCGGATGGATTTGTTATCTACAATGATGCTTCGCAAAGGGTTAGGATGTGTTCTCATGCAACGTGGGAAAGTCATAGCCTTATGCCTCGCGACAACTTAAAGAGTATGAGAGGAATTATCCTACTCATGATCTAGAGTCAAGCCCAATGCGCTTCGCTTAAAGATATGGAGGCACTATCTATATGGGGAGAAAGTGGAGATATATTCAGATCATAAAAGCCTTAAATATTTCTTCACTCAAAAAGAACTCAACACGCGGCAATGACGCTGGCTCGAGCTATTGAAAGACTACGACCACACTATTCAATACCATCCCGGTAAAGTTTAACGTGGTAGGTGACGCATCGAGTAGAAGATCATATGCGCGGGAACGAAAAGGATGATGTCAAGTATACGACAGAGCCAACTTTATTAGAAAAAGTTAAGGTTGCTCAAGCCACCGAATCTTGAAATGATACGTATGAAGAAGAAAGTACAAGAAGGAGCTATTCCTAAGCGAGAATTGATGAAGAAGGAATACTTGAGTCCACTCTGACTTTTGTGTTCCTAACGACTCGATTTGAAGTACAAGATTATGATGGAAGCACACAATACACCATTTGCAATCCATCCTCGAAGTACTAAAATGTATCGTGATCTTCGACATACATTTTGGTGGAATAATATGAAGAGAGAGATTGCAAAGTTTATCTCGATGTGTTTAACTTGCTAACGTGTAATGCGCGAGCATCTAGTACCTAAGGGTCCGTTGCAACCACTTGAGATTCCTAATGGAAGTGGGAACACATTACCATGGATTTCAATTACGGGTCTTCCTACGGTTTCTCAAGGCATCAATGCTATTTGGGTTATTGTTGATAGATTAACCAAGTCTCGCTTATTTCTTGCCGATACGGAAACTTATTCACTTGAACGCCTTGCTAGTATGTACGTAAATGAGATTGTGAGGTTGCATGGCATGCCCAGATCCATAGTTTCGGATCGTGACCCAAGATTCACTTCAAGATTTTGGGTTAGCTTGCAAAAAGCTATGGGCACGGATTTGCGATTTAGTTCGCATACCATCCCCAAACCAGACGGACAATCGAGAGGACTATTCAAACTCTTGAAGATTTATTAAGACTCGTGTCCTGAACTTCAAGGGCGCTGTTGGATAAGTATTTACCATCGGTGGAATTCTCCTACAACCACAGCTTATCAAGCAAGTATAGGTGTGGCTCCATTCAAGCATTATATGGACGAAAATGTCGCTTCCAATATGTTGGGATGAGGTGGGTGAAGCAACATTGTTGGGACCCGAGTTAGTAGACGTATGACTCACCGAAAAGATCCAAATAATTCGACAACGATACAAACTACTCAAGATCGACAAAAGAGTTATGCGGATCTTCATTGAAAGGACGGGAATTTAATGTAGGGGATCATGTATTGTTGCGAAGTTGCTCCATGGAAGGGAGTTACAAGATTTGGGAAGAGAGAAAGCTCAATCCACGATTTATCGGTCCATTTCAAATTCTTGACCGAGTAGGAAATGTAGCCTATAGACTTGCATACCTCTCCGAGTATGTCTCGTGTTCATAATGTGTTTCATATATCCGCATTTCAGAAATATGTGAAAGACCCGAACCACGTTATTGAGTTAGAACCCACGAGATAGCCAAGACTTAACGTATGAGGAGGTACCTATCAAGATCTTGGATAGGAAGGAGCATGTCCCACGCCAAGAAAGGTCATACCACAAGTTAAAGTTTTGTGGAGGAATCATGCTATAGAGGAAATGACCGGGAATTGAAACGGAAATGAAAGCGAGGTATCCTCACCTTTTCAAACACCAGTACGTACGCCAATTTCGAGGACGAAATTTCATAAGGAGGGAGGTCAGTAAGACCACAAAATTTTTTTTTTAAATAAAAAGGAATTTCCTTTATTTATTATTTTGAAATAGTAAGGGTTGATTTGATTAATGTGGATAGTTAATGGTTAAATACGCAAATATTTCAAAATAAGCAAGTGGTTATAAAATATTCATTTTGTTTGGGAATATTCGTTTGGTCGTGGAATATTCGATCGCTTCAGGGAATATTCGTGCGACGACGGCAAAATGCATGTGTGGGCCCCATAACGGAAAGCGATTGGATGAAGAAAACGACAAATATAAGTTGGTTAAAAATAACTAGTAGTTATTTGTCAAGTAAGATCATTGGAATACCCGTGGTTAAAATACAAAGAATACGCGTGGTCAGCATTAGAAGACACCAGATTGCACAAATATTGTTGAATTATTGATCCTTACGTAAGAAGGCACTACTCAATAATTTTTACAAAGAGTTATCGCTCAATATTTTATTTTATTGATTCAATAATTGTCATGCGTTGATATTTTATATTATTGTTGTTCAATAATTGTCACCGCATTATTATCTCCATTATCGGATCAATAATTCATATTATTTAAATAATATTATTAGATAGCATTATTGGCAATGTCTAGAAAGTTCTCATCAAGGAGAGGTTTGGTCACCTAATTGCGCCGCCAAAGAAGGAGAAATCCTTATCTGAAAGCCCCTTTTCTGAGAACTACCGTCATTATAATTGTGATTCTCAGAATATTATTTCCGAATAATTAATTATTGATTCATATGATAAAGAAATATTTATTTTATGTGGATATAAATGATGGATTTATTTATGTGGTTATAAATGAAGAAATTATTGTTGAGGTGTTTTATCGAGATTTTACCGTATCGAGGTATTAAAAATTAAATCGGGGTTTTGAGATATATTATGGGGTTATAATTTTTAATCCGACCGCTGATTGTGGTAATAATTTTGGTATGTTATACATACATAAGTTGAGTATATGTCCACAAATTTTGAACCGTTAAAAATGCACGAATGATTTGTTATGAATTTTAAGAGGTGTCTGATTCTAAATTAGGGTTATAATTGATTTTGGTAGAAAATTCTAGAATTGAGTGGGCCCCACTTGTGGTTGGTGAAGAAATGTGCTGAATTTTATTTCAAATGTGGTGGGTGGCAATAGTAGCAGGTAAAGCCATCAGGTAGCAGGTCAAGTCTGCTTCGACGGGCTAACATTTTCCTATAAATAGAGGGCTAAGTTAGAATTGAAAATCACACCAGAAACAAAGTTTTCTCTCTTTCTCTCTATTATTGAGCGTATTTTGTGAGTATTTAGATACTTTGATAGTTGTCATTGCTCAAAGATAAGTTTCATTCAAAGATCACTTCCGACCTTTCCTTCCGAAGTACTCCTGATTCTTTGAGGTAAGGGATATTATTTTTTTTCGTGATGATATTATTTCTTCAATATCATTATGCTGAAATGTTGATCTGAAGTTTTTATCAAATTTGGAACTTTTTCATGTCGGGGTTACTATTCATGAGTTACTATTCACGAGTTACTATTCACGAGTTACTATTCACGAGTACTATTCACGAGTACTATTCATGAAGATGTTTTTGTTGGGAATTTCTATCTTTTGGTGTCGGATTTACTATTCATGATATCTTGACTTATTCACGATATCGACACTATTCACGATATACTGAGACTATTCACGATACTGCACTATTCACCAAAAATAAAATTTCTTCTTTTGTCCAAAACATCTATTTTGGATACTAGCTTTGATTGATCCATGTTTTGATCATTCTTGAATTTTACACCACGTGATTATTTTTGGGGTATTGTTGGACATGGATAAAACAAAGTACGAATCCTTAATCCTTAATCCTTGTCATTTTGTTTCAATCGGATTCGTTCTTTAAAAATATTTTCATCATCCTCGCCTTAAATGATGATATTATTGAATATCTTTGGCCCGTAGTGCAAAGATGAATGATTTCTGAAGAATATCTTTGGCTCAGTAGTGCAAAGATGAACAGTGTTGAGATGAACATGACCGATCGATTAATATCTTTGGCTCAGAAGTGCAAAGATGAACAGTGTTTAAATGAATACGACTAATCGATGAATATCTTTGGCTTCAGAAGTGCAAAGATGAATATTTGATTCCGTATGTATATTGATTGTTGTTACAGTGGATAAAAGATAGATGATGAACTTTTAAATTCATACATGAGGATAGTAGTTTGCATTCTCTACTTAACTCTTCTAATGAATTATTATTTCACTGCGAATATTGATTGAAAATTTGTTGTCTATCAGATTCTATTAAATTTTTCCCCGTTGAAGACTAACGATAATTTGTTGATATTATCTTAGTCATAATATTCTTTATCGAGCTAGTTGAGCTCACCCTTTTCCTTTTTGTTCCATTCTTCTCGTGGAGGCGCTAGAATATAAATGAGTACTTAGCTCTGGGTATGGAATAAAGGTTTTAGAAAGGATTGTTTAGTAGTCCTCACCATTTTTGTAAAATAATGTATCAATAAATGTGATGAGGATTTATGTGAGTATAAATATTGTCTAGAAGATAATATTTGTATTTAAACTCACGCTTTTATCGTTGTAATAATAAAGTTGTAGTTGTTTCGTACTGTATGTATTGACAACTCGTAATGGGTGATGTATACCTATTTTGGGGGCGTCACAAGACAAATATCTCCATTATCGGATCAATAATTCATATTATTTGAATAATATTATTAGATAGCATTATTGGCAATATCTAGAAAGTTCATTAAGGAGAGGTTTGGTCACCTAATCAAGGCGCAAGAAGGAGAAATCCTTATCGAAAAGTCCCTCTTTCCGGGAACCGCACTTTGGTTGTCATTATTGTGATTACAGAATATTATTTGTAAATAATTAATTATTGATTTATTTGATAAGGAAATATTTATTTGATGTGGATATAAATGATAGATTTATTTATATGGTGAGGTGTTTTATCGGTATTTTGTTCGGATTGGATGTATTAAAAGATCAAGTCAGTGTTCTTACAACTTTATTGTGTGAGTTATAATTTTAATTTGACCGCTTGGATCGTTGTGATTTTTGGATATGTTATACATATATAAGTTGAGTATATGTCCACAAATTTTGAACCGTTAAAATGAACGATAATAATTTGTTATGAATTTTAAGAGTTGACTGATTCGGAAATTAGGTTTATTAATGATTTTGGTGGAAAATTCTAGAAATGGGTGGGCCCCACTTTTGGTTGTTGGGGAAGATGGCTGATTTTTGATTGGTGGAATAGTAGCAGGTAAAGCCATCAGGTAGCAGGTCAAGTCTGCTTCGGCGTGCTAACATTTTCCTATAAATAGAGGGCTAAGTTAGAATTGAAAATCACACCAGAATTCATAAGTTTTCTCTCTTTTTCTCTCTAGATTATCGAGTGTATTTTGTGAGTATTTAGATACTTGGTGAGTTGCTATTCATCAGTGCAAGTTTCCTTCAGCGTCATATCCAATATCCAGTCAGAAGTGTTGTTCTTTTGAGGTAAGGGATATTGTCGTTAGTATGTAAGGGTTATTATGTTTTTCAATTTCAAAATTTTTCTGAACCTTCAAAAATTCTGAAAAAAATTGAAATGATATTTTGATGAGTTTTGTAGATTTTGTACAAAAATGGCGATTTTTGGATGTATAGATTAGGAGTTATGGATTTTATGAAAAAAGACTATTTTAAAAGTAATCGTTTATAACTCCTTGTGATTAACTCTAAAATTGATGAAATTTTTATTGGAAGTACATCTATATAATATCAATATACTCTGTAAATTTCGGAAATTTTGGATAAAAGTATAATTTATGATAAATGTCTAAATATTCGGCTGTATTGGCCATATGAAAAATAGTAAATGAATTTTAAAAATTCTGATAAAAATATATGTTCAATATGGGACTATATTATACTAAATCCCAGAAAAGAAATATTTTTGGAACTGATTTGGTATTTTTCATGAAAATGTTCTAGTTATGAGTAAATGAATTAAATATGTTATGTGATGTAACAAAATTGGAAAATAGGATTTTATGGCTTGATAATCCTATATGAGGTATATGCAGATTTTTGATGAGGTTGTTGGTTATTGGTGATGAAATCTTATGAGTTTGGCATTTTAGGATGATTAAATGCATTAATTATTAAACTATAAACAATTAAAATAAATTATTTATAAATTTAAGAAATGATTAAGATATTGTGGTAATACTAATGATATTAGATTATGAGATTATAAGTGATTTATAACATTTGGATTAAGGTGTTATGAAATTATTGATTTATGAATCTTACTCTTGAGATTAAATCTATATGTTGATTATATTGTTTTTATTATCATATATAACATTCTTATAACCCTAATGATGATATTTCTCTTTGACTTAAGTGTAATGATGGGTAGATTATTGGTATGATTGTGACTATGGGTTCTCTTTGGCCAGTAGTGCAAAGTTGAATTGTTGACTGGTACGATCATGACCATTGAATTTATAATTAAATATCATTAACTTAAGTGTAAAAGTGAATTGATCAACATATATGGTTATAATTATGGTTTATATAAATTCTGAAATGATTATGTATTTCTTTGAGATATGAATATATTTGGCCCGTAGTGCAAAGATGATCTGTTGTTGAAAATCTTTGGCCCGTAGTGCAAAGATGACCTGTTGTTGAATACCTTTGGCCTGTAGTGCAAAGATGACTTGTTGATGAATATTTTTGGCCGTAGTGCAAAGATGAATTTATTAGTATGATTATGAACAGGAACTGTGATTTGGTATAACCATGATCTTTGATGTTTCAGGTAAAGACAGGTAATGTAAATTATCTTCGTCCTGGATGAGAAGAGAAATTTAGAATCACAATTATGATTATGAGTTATTCATATGATTGTGGAAATGAATTGTTGATTGATGTTACAGGGATTAAATATTGTTGGTGGACTTTTAACATGAAGAAGATAATGGACTTTATGGTCTATTTGACTCTTCTAATGGATTGCTTCGTTACATTATGACTATGGTTGAAAAGTTTTATCATCTACCATATGTTTTAAATCTCTGATTTATTACTGATGAATGTTATTGATAATTTAATTATCTTTAGTCATGATATTTCTTACTGGGCTAGTTGTGCTCACCCTTTTGTTTCACAATTCCTTTCAAATAATAAAAGTGTAGCTAGGTCGAGCGGGAATAACAGAGGAATAGTGTAATGGTCCGAGACTGTCCAAGTTTCTCAATACGTTATAAAATGGCATGACATGCAATATATAATTGTATTGAGGACCTAAGATGTATGTGTTGTATTTTATACGTCACTTAATAATTGATTTTGGTGAACAACAATAGGGTGAGGCAAACCCAACCTAGAAGCGTCAAAAGTGCACCGCATTAAAAAGAAGAGAACAGAATTCTTCTCATGTCCCTTTGGAGACTTGAAATATTTGATGTTGTACTTTATATGGCATGTAATAATTTGAGTATGAATATTGTCGTATTATATACGTTACAATATTTGTATTAAAACTCGCAGTATATATGTTGTTGTATTTTGCACGACAATTGTAGTAATAAAGTTGTAGTTGTTTTCTGTACCATGTATTTGGCGACTCAGAATAGGTTGGATGGATTGGACCTATTTTGGGGGCGTCACAGTTGGTATCAGAGCTTAGGGATGTGGTCTCTGGCGGAGATCGGGGAATAGAACTAGGAGGGGAGAGATGAATAAATCCTTCGCTAGTGTGTCCTTCCTAAGCTTATTTGTTGGTCAGTCATAATATCGGGATATTATGTGATATGTTAATTTGTTCAATTAACCCTTGTTTTGAATCTGTATTCTAGAATGGTATCCGAAATACAGGAGATAAGCAATTAAGAAATCATGAGGACAGGGAAGATGGAAGCAAGGTATTCTCAACTCTTTGAAATACAAGGTACGTAAATTTCGGGGACGAAATTTCATAAGGAGGGGAGATTGTAAGACCCCGAATTTTATGAAATAAAATATTCAATTTTTCTTATAATTACTATTCATGAGTTACTATTCACGAGTTACTATTCATGAGTTACTATTCACGAGTTACTATTCACAAGTACTATTCACGAAGCATGATATTTTTTTTAACGTAAGAAGGCACTACTCAATAATTGTTACAGTAATTACTGTTCAATATTTTATTATCAATAATTACTGCGTTGATATTTTATATTATTGTTGTTTCAATAATTGTCACTGCACAGTATCTCCATTATCAGATCAATAATTCATATTATTTGAATAATATTATTAGATAGCATTATTGGTAATATCTAGAAAGTTCTGTTAAGGAGAGGTTTGGTCACCTAATTGCGTGCTAGTAAGGAGAAATCCTTATCGGAAAGCCCCATCTTTCCTAGGAACTGCCTGGTTGTCATTATTGTAATTCTGTAATATTATTTATAAATAATTAATTATTGATTTATATGATAAGAAAATATTTATTTGATGTGGATATAAATGATAGATTTATTTATGTGGTGAGGTGTTTTATCAGTATTTTGTCGGATTAGAGGTATTAAAAGATCAAGTCAGTGTTCTTACAACTTTATTGTGTGAGTTATAATTTTTAATCTGACCGTTGGATCGTTGTGATTTTTGGATATGTTATACATATATAAGTTGAGTATATGTCCACAAATTTTGAACCGTTAAAAATAAACGTGTAATTTGTTATGAATTTTAAGAGTTGACTGATTCGGAAATTAGGTTTATTAATGATTTTGGTGGAAAATTCTAGAAATGGGTGGGCCCCACTTTTGGTTGTTGGGGAAGATGGCTGATTTTTGGTGGGTGAAATAGTAGCAGGTAAAGCCATCAGGTAGCGCTTCAAGTCCGCTTGACGTCTTAACATTTTCCTATAAATAGAGGGCTAAGTTAGAATTGAAAATCACACCAGAATTCATAAGTTTTCTCTCTTTTTCTCTCTAGATTATCGAGTGTATTTTGTGAGTATTTAGATACTTGGTGAGTTGCTATTCATCAGTGCAAGTTTCCTTCAGCATCATATCCGATATCCAGTCAGAACTGCTGCTCTTTTGAGGTACGGGATTGTAAGGGATAGTAAGGGATAGTAAGGGGTGTTATATTCTTCTTAAAATGATATTTTTTTCAATATCATTATACCGAAATGTTGGTATAAACTTTTTATCAAATTTAGAACTTTTTGTGTCGGGTTCTTATTCACGATACTGGACTATTCACGATATCTGACTATTCACGAATACGGTACTATTCACCGAAAAATAAAATATTCCCTTTTTGTCCAAGATGTCTATTATGGTTACTATCTTTGATTGTATCCATGTTTTGATCTTTATTCTTGAATTTTGCTTTAAAATTGGTTATTATGGAGTATTATTGATCTTGGATAAATTGTTATACGAATCCCTACTATTTGTCCTTCTGTCTCACTGGATTCGTTTTCTTTAAAATATTTTTCATCATCCTCAGTCCTAAATGATGATATTACTAAAAATCTTTTGCACGTAGTGCAAAAATGACCTGTTATTGAATATCTTTGGCCTGTAGTACAAAGATGACTTGTTGATGAATATCTTTGGCCGTAGTGCAAAGATGAATTTATTAGTATGATTATGAACAGGAACTGTGATTTGGTATAACCATGATCTTTGATGTTTCAGGTAAAGACGGGTAATGTAAATTATCTTCGTCCTGGATGAGAAGAGAAATTTAGAATCACAATTATGATTATGAGTTATTCATATGATTGTGGAAAGGAATTGTTGATTGATGTTACAGGGATTAAATATTGTTGGTGGACTTTTAACATGAAGAATATAATGGACTTTATGGTCTATTTGACTCTTCTAATGGATTGCTTCGTTCACCGCAAACTATGGTTGAAAAGTTTTATCATCTACCATATGTTTTAAATCTACGATTTATTACTCGATGAATGCTATTGATAATTTAATTATCTTTAGTCATGATATTTCTTCTTTGGGCTAGTTGTGCTCACTTTTTGTTTCACAATTCCTTTCGTGTAATAAAAGTGTAAATGTTTGGGTTGAAGCGAATAACAGGAGGAATAGTGTAATGGTCCGAGATCGTCGAAGTTTCTCAATACGTTATAAAATGGCATGACATGCAATATATAATTGTATTGAGGACCTAAGATGTATGTGTCGTATTTTATACGTCACTTAATAATTGATTTTGGTGAACAACAATAGGGTGAGTGAACCCAACCTAAAGCGTCCAAAAGTGCACAACATTAAAAGAAAGAGAATGTAATTCTTCTCGTGTCCCTTCGGAGACTTGAAATATTTGATGTTGTACTTTATATGGCATGTAATAATTTGAGTATGAATATTGTCGTATTATATACGTTACAATATTTGTATTAAAACTCACAGTATATATGTTGTTGTATTTTGCACGACAATTATAGTAATAAAATTATAGTTGTTTTATGTATCATGTATTTGGCGACTCAGAATAGGTTGGATGGATTGGACCTATTTTGGGGGCGTCACAGTTGGTATCAGAGCTTAGGGATGTGGTCTCTGGCGGAGATCGGGGAATAGAACTAGGAAAGGAGAGATGAATAAATCATTCGCTAGTGTGTCCTTTCTAAGCTTATTTGTTGGTCAGTCATAATATCGGGATATTATGTGATATGTTAATTTGTTCAATTAACCCTTGTTTTGAAGCTGTATTCTAGAATGGTATCCGAAATACAGGAGATAAGCAATGGAGAAATCATGAGGACAGGGAAGATGGAAGCAAGGTATTCATAACTCTTTGAAATACCAGGTAAGTAAATTTCGGGGACGAAATTTTATAAAGAGGGGAGATTGTAAGACCCCGAATTTTATGAAATAAAATATTCAATTTTTCTTATAATTACTATTCATGAATTACTATTTACGAGTTACTATTCATGAGTTACTATTCACGAGTACTATTCACGAAGCATGATATTTTTTTTAACGTAAGAAGGCACTACTCAATAATTGTTACAGTAATTACTGTTCAATATTTTATTTTATTGAATCAATAATTCTTTGCGTTGATATTTTATATTATTGTTGTTTCAATAATTGTCATCAAGACAAGATCTCCATTATCGGATCAATAATTCATATTATTTGAATAATATTATTAGATAGCATTATTGGCAATGTCTAGAAAGTTCATTAAAGAGAGGTTTGGTCACCTAATTGCTACCAAGATGGAGAAATCCTTATCGAAAAGCCCCTCTTTCCCGAACCGCCTGGTTGTCATTATTGTGATTCTGTAATATTATTTGTAAATAATTATTTATTGATTTATATGATAAGGAAATATTTATTTGATGTGGATATAAATGATAGATTTATTTATGTGGTGAGGTGTTTTATCAGTATTTTATCGGATTGGAGGTATTAAAAGAACAAGTCAGTGTTCTTACAACTTTATTGTGTGAGTTATAATTTTTAATTTGACCGTTGGATCGTTGTGATTTTTGGATATGTTATACATATATAAGTTGAGTATATGTCCACAAATTTTGAACCGTTAAAAATGAACGTATAATTTGTTATGAATTTTAAGAGTTGACTGATTCGGAAATTAGGTTTATTAATGATTTTGGTGGAAAATTCTAGAAATGGGTGGGCCCCACTTTTGGTTGTTGGGGAAGATGGCTGATTTTTGATTGGTGGAATAGTAGCGAGTAAAGCCATCGTGTAGCAGTCAAGTCTGCCTTGACGTCTTAACATTTTCCTATAAATAGAGGGCTAAGTTAGAATTGAAAAATCACACCGTAATTCATAAGTTTTCTCTTTTTCTCTCTCTAGATTATCGAGTGTATTTTGTGAGTATTTAGATACTTGGTGAGTTGCTATTCATCGCTTGCAAATTTCCTTCGTCATATCCGATATCCAATCGAAAGTCTTTCTTTTTTTGAGGTAAGGGATATTGTCGTTAGAGATGTAAGTGGTTATTATGTTTTCATTTTCAAAATTTTTCTGAACCTTCAAAAATTCTGGAAAAATTTGAAATGATATTTTGATGAGTTTTGTAGATTTTGTCCAAAAATGACGATATTTGGATGTATAGATTAGGAGTTATGAATTTTATGAGAAAAGACTATTTTAAAAGTAACCGTTTATAACTCCTTGTGATTAACTCTAAAATTGATGAAATATTTATTGGAAGTACATCTATATAATATCAATATACTCTGTAAATTTCAGAAATTTTGGATAAAAGTATAATTTATGATAAATGTCTAAATATTCGCAATATTGGTCATATGAAAAATAGTAAATAAATTTTAAAAATTCTGAGAAAAATATATGTTCAATATGGGACTATATTATGCTAAATCCCAGAAAAGAAATATTTTTGAAACTGATTTGGTATTTTTCATGAAAATGTTCTAGTTATGAGTAACTGAATTAAATATGTTATGTGATGTAACAAAATTGGAAAATAGGATTTTATGGCTTGATAATCCTATATGGGGTATATGCAGATTTTTGATGAGGTTGTTGGTTATTGGTGATGAAATCTTATGAGTTTGGCATTTTAGGATGATTAAATGCATTAATTATTAAACTATAAATAATTAAAATAAATTATTAATAAATTTAAGAAATGATTAAGATATTGTGGTAATACTAGTGATATTAGATTATGAGATTATAAGTGATTTATAACATTTGGATTAAGGTGTTATGAAATTATTGATTTATGAATCTTACTCTTGAGATTAAATCTATATGTTGATTATATTGTTTTTATTATCATATATAACATTCTTATAACCCTAATGATGATATTTCTCTTTGACTTAAGTGTAATGATGGATAGATTATTGGTATGAATGTGACTATGGGTTCTCTTTGGCGAGAAAGGCAAAGTTGAATATTCGAATAGATTTATCGCGACCATTGAATTTATAATTGAATATCATTAACTTAAGTGTAAAAGTGAATTGATCAACATATAAGGTTATAATTATGGTTTATATAAATTCTGAAATAATTATGTATTTCTTTGAGATATGAATATCTTTGGCCCGTAGTGCAAAGATGATCTGTTGTTGAAAATCTTTGGCCCGTAGTGCAAAGATGACCTGTTGTTGAATATCTTTGGCCTGTAGTGCAAAGATGACTTGTTGATGAATATCTTTGGCCGTAGTGCAAAGATGAATTTATTAGTATGATTATGAACAGGAATTGTGATTTGGTATAACCATGATCTTTGATGTTTCAGGTAAAGACAGGTAATGTAAATTATCTTCGTCCTGGATGAGAAGAGAAATTTAGAATCACAATTATGATTATGAGTTATTCATATGATTGTGAAAAGGAATTGTTGATTGATGTTACAGGGATTAAATATTGTTGGTGGACTTTTAACATGAAGAAGATAATGGACTTTATGGTCTATTTGACTCTTCTAATGGATTGCTCGTTCCGCTGCAACTATGGTTGAAAAGTTTTATCATCTACCATATGTTTTAAATCTCTGATTTATTACTGATGAATGTTATTGATAATTTAATTATCTTTAGTCATGATATTTCTTACTGAGCTAGTTGTGCTCACCCTTTTGTTTCACAATTCCTTTTAGGTAATAAAAGTGTAGCTGGGTCGAGCGAGAATAATAGGGGAATAGTGTAATGGTCCGAGACTGTCCAAGTTTCTCAATACGTTATAAATGGCATGACATGCAATATATAATTGTATTGAGGACCTAAGATGTATGTGTCGTATTTTATACGTCACTTAATAATTGATTTTGGTGAACAACAATAGGGTGAGGCGAACCCAACCTAGAAGCGTCAAAAGTGCACCGCGTTAAAAAGAAAAGAACAGAATTCTTCTCGTGTCCCTTTGGAAACTTGAAATATTTTATGTTGTACTTTATATGGCATGTAATAATTTGAGTGTGAATATTGTCGTATTATATACGTTACAATATTTGTATTAAAACTCACAGTATATATGTTGTTGTATTTTGCACGACAATTGTAGTAATAAAGTTGTAGTTATTTTCTGTACCATGTATTTGGCGACTCAGAATAGGTTGGATGGATGGACCTATTTTGGAAGCGTCACAAAGAGTATATCTCCAATAGCTTCTCAAAATGAAGGGTGCAAAATGAAGGGTCAAAATGGAGGTGGGTATGAAGATTCAGGCGGTGGTGGCGGTGGATATGAATACTGGATGATGACAGTGGATTTTAATACTGGATGATGGTAACCAAACCTTCATACCTAGGTCACCAAACTGTCATATCAAAGTAACCAATCAACCTCCATACTTTAAATTTTTTCTTAGTACAGTTGGTTACCAAACCTTCATATCAAGGTAAGCAAATCTTCGTACTAATGTAACAAAACCTCCATACCAAAGTAACTAATTCACATTCACACCCGTAGTTTTTTCATAGTGCAGTTGGTAACCAAACTTTCAGACCATGGTAACCAATTTAATTTTATTAAGTTACCAATTTCGTTTGAATGTGATGCAGTTGGTAGCCAACCATTCATTCAAAGGTAACCATTTTATTATTTATGAGTAACAAAATAGTTATAAAAAAAAATTTAGAACATTAATAGTTACATCTATTTATTTTTAAACTTTTTGTAGGGTGAATCTTCTTCTTATATATATTCTCATTGGCGTTTTGGACAACGGAGATTCGCGGCGGTGTAGCGGCGGAGTATGTGAAGTGTAACGGTGGTGTAGCGACGGACTATTATTTCAAAGTGTATGTGAGGGAGATGAAGATTTGAATTTGAATATTTAAATTTGAATTATTATTTTGAATTTGAATTTGTTTTTGTTGTTAGATCCAAATATTTGAATTTGAATTATTAATTATGGCAGTTATTTGTCCTTGATTTTAGGTTTTCTTATTAATGTGAATTGTACTATTTTTGTAATATGGGTTCTCTTTTTATAATTATTTGGTTGATGCACTTTTCTTGTAATTACTTTTTATTTGTTGTATACTTATGTAACAATAAGTCTAAGGAGACATTTTTTTTAATTTATTTTTTTTGGTTTTTTTTTTGTAATACCTCCCAAAAAATATATAGTATTTATTCCAACTGGAATTTTTTAAAAAAACAGTATTTTAGGTGTAATTTAGATACATACAAGAAATAGGATTATGCAATTTGTATATGCCATGTTTTCTTGATGTATCCAAATTACACCTAAAATATTGTTTTTTATAAAAAATTTAGTTGGAATAAATACTATATATTTTTTGGGAGGTACTACAAACAAACAAAAAACCAAAAAAAAAAAATTAAAAAAAATGTCACTAGAAATATCACTAAAAAAATGTCCCCCTAGAAGGACTCTGTAACAATAAGAACCCTTATGCAAAGAACCCTTTTTTCTTCTTCCCTCTCTTGCTTTTTGCCACCCCAGGGCCCCCACTGTCCCGGAACGAAGCCATATGATAGTGAGTGGAGTCAATTGACTTCACCGAAAAAAAATATTTTATAATATATTTTGAAACAAATAACTTATATTTTGAAAATGTATTTAACGGATCCGGCTATGGTAGTTTTACAATAATGTGTTACCAATACAATTAAAATTGTACTGCAAGACTATATAACTCACTATGGTGAAGTTAATTTTCAACTTCACCATAGCCGGACCCGTATTTAACATATATAGTGACATGACACCCTTCAGTTGACAAGATATAAAAGAAATTCAAGAAGTCATTAAATTTTATCTCGAAGATCTTCCATTTGATTCTTATTTTATATGTACCGAATATTATAACGAGAGTGATTAATATGGAGTTAATTTTAGTCAATTAATCAATACAATATCGATACGCAGGCGTATCGATATATATACATACGCAGATGCGGGTGGTCATATGACCATGGAATATATTTGTACTAATAAGTGTGTGTTTTTTTCTTCCTATAAGTCTAATTAATTATGTACGGTAAAAAATTATTGATTCCATAAGCCTATATATATAAATATAGATGCACTTTGTGCTTTTATAATCTTTAGATTTGCTTAAGAATTCGATCCATAAGCCTTTATATATATAGGGTTCTCATATGTGTCAACCGGTTGTCACGGATATTATTCAGTAACCATAATCTCCAGCACCGGCCTTGGGCTAAAGCCCAAGGTGCCCGGGATCTAGGCCCAAAATTTTTTAAGGCCCCTTTTTCTTATATCATACAATCAGTGCATGACTAGTTTTATTCTAATAGATGAGTATAATTGATTATGTAGAATCATTCTCTAAAATATTTAAAATTTTGACAAATAAAATTATTACATAAGTAAAACTAGATCCAACACTATTAAAAATTCTAATATGTACATTTTAAAAAAATACCAACCAGTTCACATAAATTAAAAAACAATTACTTCAATATGTCTCAATTAATTTCAATCTTTGTTAGTCTATGCATTTGTCCATCATAATTATGTCTTTACTCATTCTTGTGTTTCTTTGTAAATATGTATAATCCCATTTTTTTCTCTTAATCTGGCTAGTACAGACTTTACGATTATCTCTTTTAATAGACTATGGGTCTTGCGTACTTTACTTATTGGTATTAAAATTTGACAGTTAAAGACTGACGTCATAATATAGCCAATATAATACAAAAGAAAATAGGTAAACTCTTGCTGGGAAGATTTTAAGTTTTACACTATCTACCATGAAATACTATTTGAAGAATAACCAAACAGGTTAACTCTTGTCATAGCTTGGATATGTCACCCCCCTGATTGATCTCTGTGAAACTATTTAAAATTCAGTAAGGTTACATTCAATTACCTGAACTATAAAATTTTATGCTTCTTTATTTATAATTTGTCCATTATAAGTGAGTGTTATTCAAGAGGAGCTGTTGATGATATCATCCACCCCTCTGTTGATGTATTATGTCTTTGAACTGATTACTTTTTTGAATTAGTGATAATGTGATATCTGAATGATGCTTTAAAAATATTGAAATAATTGGTTATTATATTTGGTATTCATTTGTATTTATGCTCTTTTGTTCAAAGAAAATTCTTAGTTTTTTTTATACCTATCTTAATAAGAATTCATGAAAGGTACCAATTTTTTTTTTTTCACTTTAGTACTGAAAAACTCGAGTATCGGCCCTCGATAATCTCCATCGTTGATCAATAAAATTAAACACTGAGATTGAAAAAAAAAGATAGTGCCGCTACAAATTGTAGCGACAATTACATCACTTTTATCCACATAGTAATTTACCAAAAAGTCTCTCCTTATTAATAATATAATTATTATATTATTTTTTTCAAACATGCGGCTACAACATGTTGCGGCCACTCTCTCCTCTTTTTATATTACATATTATATTCTACAATTATTATAATATTCTTTTAACATTATTGATATTATCATAAAAAAATAATTTTATCAAAATATTAAGTGTTATTTAAAATATTTATATGTAATAATTTAAAAATATTAATAAATATTTTGGTATGAGAATATTTTATTATAACAATATTAATACTCTTTTTTAATGTATGTAGTACGAAATTATAAATTTTATGACATTAAAAATATTTTTAAATATTATATTTTTAAAATTTTAATATAAATAAATTAGAATATTTCAAAATCTCCATATTTTTAAATATATGGAGTAATATTTAAATATTTTTTATAAAGATTTTACACGTTAGAAAAATATTTTTCGTCTATCTATGTTTTTACCACGCTTCTAAACTTGTCGTTGAATATAAGCTATAATTTCAAAAACAAAAAAAAAATATGTTGTTCTGATTCCATGTTTCCAACACAGTCCAAATTTCAAAGTGGGCATTGCGTTTGAGCAGTCATAAACCCAAAATCTGAACTACGTCCGTATTTAGTATTTACTAGGCAGAGAATTAAGAGAAAAGTAAGAGGGAAATTAAGAATAGTTCAGAAGGGTCATTAGGAACAGGGAGTAAAAGATTATAGCCATTCCGAAAAGGGTCATAATAGTGCATAATTTGCTCATAATCATGAACGCGGTCTCTAAAATAACTTATAATTTCATATCCGTAAAAAGGAAATCATAACTTGGATTAAAAATAAAATAAAAATTGGAAACTGGATAAAGATTACAATAAAACAAAAGATAAGAGTCACTGCCCTGATATACGCATACAAAATTAGGCCCTGAATAACTTTCAGGAACATTAGCATCACAAGCATCCATATGACAAACCATTGCCTACTCAACCTGTCTTAGCTTTGGGAGCCACCTTCTTCTTGAGTGGCCTTCTTGGCATTGAATTCTTCATTCCAATGAAGAAGAGCAGCGCTCCAAACAGTGCTAAACTCTGCAAGGAAACAACAATATGTTCAATCAGACTCGAGTCGTTTTGAGTTATTAGTACATGGACACGAGGAGACAGACTTCAGTTGCAAACCTCTGTGAACTTAACAAAAAGTTGAGCAAATTCTGTCTTGTCTACATCATAATTGTAGAAGTCGTATAAGATTGGTGTAACAATTGCCTGATGGAGAAGCTGCAAAAGAAAGACATGAACACTGGATAAGGTGTTTGATCAATCCAATAAATCTCAGAAAGAGGATTCATGGATACCAATTACAGACCAAAAGATAAGCTCCAAGAGAGCTTCCAAAAATAAATAGAAGACCTCCAAGACCCTTCATGCCTATAGCTGCAGCAACTGCTAATTTGATCTGTAAAAAGGGCTCCAAGTTATAATATTTCTCACAAAGAGACAAAGAAATACATCAATCTATCTGACTTGGATAAGTTCAAAAGGAAAAAGTAACGGATCTCACTTCAAAATCTGGTACTTGCAGCCCAGTATTGGTTGTTACATGCTTTGAGAAAACATCAAACTTCGGACTAAGGGACTTCGCTGCTGGCCCTCCATCAACACCAAATTCTTGATACCTACAACAGGAACAAGTAATTCAAAAGGGAAGAAGCACCAAGACACATATCTAAGTAGAAAAAAATTGACAACTTCTGGATGGCATGATTAAACTACTTATTGACTAATATTAGCTCATAGGTTCTAGCTTTGACAGACCAAAGGTACTATACAAAAATAAAACTAATTTCAATGCCACAAGAGTTTAACTAAGACACCGACTCCGCGAATGGGCAACAATATTGTAGCTTTTTTATGGAGAGGTGAGAGAATGAACAGGATATGCTACCTATTATATAACATGAGGTGTGCTGCTAATATGGGCGAAGGTCGAGTGACATGTTCAAACAAAATTTTGGTCTTCCTTTAAATTTATTAAAGAATGCCGATCATGATCTTCTCACTCAGGTACAGTGGGTTCATTTCAAAACAGTAATAAAAATTGCAAGTCATATGTTTACACCATGAGGCTCAGAGAGCATTTGCTGCATAGATTAACAGCCCCAAAATATTTCAGCACAAGCCTTCAAAGTCATGGATTTTTAATCCGAATCACAAATAGCTTCTTATTCCCAAGCATAATGTCATAATAATGCTCCTCCTACCAAGATAATTACGATCCTGTTCTGATATATAGATTGATTAATAACACAAAGCATTTCACATTCTTAATGTACATTGGTGTATGCCACATGGTCATAACTACTTATGACAGTGTCGAAACTACAAAGTGGGGTGATCTCTCACACATATTCTTCATAAACACTGCTCATATACTTCGAAGACAATAAATAAATTGACTTAAGGACAAATGTTTGGAGCACAGTTTGTAAAATAAAACTCAAGAAATGGTTCCTTCAACTCAAGAACGCCTTTTTTTTCCAAACTAGTTGGGATAACATGAAAATGGATATGTATGAGTAAGAGTAAAAGTAGAAAGGCAAGGGGGAAAACCCAAAATATACAACTAACAAAAAAAAGTAAAATTAAAAAATTCAACAAAAAAAAGGCGAATAACTTAAGGACAAATGTTTGGAGCACAGTTTGTAAAATAAAACTCAAGAAATGGTTCCTTAAACTCAAGAACGCCTTTTTTTTTTCAAACTAGTTGGGATAACATGAAAATGGATATGTATGAGTACGAGTAAAAGTAGAAAGGCAAGGGGAAAAAACCTAAAATATACAACAAACAAAAAAAAGTAAAACAAAAAATTTCAACAAAAAAAAAAGGCGAATAGAAAATAATGGAGAAATTTAGATAAAAAGCAGGTCTTTCAACAAAAAGATTTTTTTCCCAAATTCCTAAATATAATAAAACTCTGGTTCATGAAATTTTCATCCTATTTTCAGGGGAAAAAACAATAGTTTCTCCAAACTAAGGGACTGTTTGAGCACTGAGATGAAGTAGTTTCACTAGTAGAGCTATTGGAGACGGAGTTTATGTAGAATTTAAAAAGTGTGGCAAATAATTTTCAAAAGTATTTATAATTAAAATGTTGGTAAGCTTATACATTTAAATGTAAACATAATTTCAAAAGCACTAAATCTTCTCCAACAAGAGTTCTTACACATAAAACCTCTAATGTTAAAAGCAATTTTGTATGTTATCAAACACTCTTCAATGCAGTTTTTATTAATAATAAATGTTTTTAACCCACCATACCACTCCGCCTGGCGGGCCATAAAGCAAATCCCTTAATGTTTGTTTTACCAAATTAATTAAAATAATATAGACAAAAGTGTGATAAGCAGAAGCACTAAATTCTCTAATAGCATATACTTCGCGCCAAACAATCAACGTCAAACCCTTGAGCAATACACATCGTCCCAGAAGGAAACATTCCAAATGGTTTACTACCTTAAGGTCCTTAACATACCAAAAGTTAAACCTTTACGGCTTTGCCAACAACAAGATACCTATCTCATAGGCTATAACATAATCAGAATTAACAAACATTCGGCACCATTGCCTTCTAGTTAATTTATCAAACGGAAGTGACCACTTCCACCATGGACTTGATATTATTCAGGACAAAAAAAAAAGTATACATTGAGACAAAGATACAAAAATATACAGCAGCAACTTCATATTTTCGATTTCATACATTAATTTAAAGAAGTAAACTTTGTGGTACAGTTTTTTTCCAGGGGGATTGAATTACGATCCTTAATTTTATGGGGAAACATGGCCTTAGGTGATCTACATTACTTTCAATAAATACACATATTAAACACTTTCAGCTCTAAATAGCAAAAGTTCAATAGGCATGTTTAAATGAACTAGCACACACGCACACAAAATAATAATAATAATAATAATAATAATAATAATAATAATAATAATAATAATAATAATAATAATAATATGTGTGTGTGTATATATATACATATACGTGTGTGTACATATGACTTAAAAGACATAATTAGAGAGAGTTGAAATTGTGAAGTAAAACACTGAGTTTTATGAATCAGGCATGTATCTAACAAATAGAGAAAGAAAATTACTTAAGCAAAGCAAAATTTGCACTCAGTAATAAAGCGTTCGAGTCCAAATCTACTAAAAACTACACTAAATCTCAAACCAATCAGATCCGATGCTTAAAGCACAGAGAACAAATCTACAGTAAAAGTAACGGTCAATCCCTGAACTTTATTATAAACAAAATATGTAAATTCTAGCAGATCTGGAGAGATAAGTGAAGAAGCTTACTCTTGCCACGCGGAGAGTATGAAAATCGATGCGAACAGAACTCTTCCTAGGAAAGATACGAACGCCATTGATGCCGATCAAATTTCTCTCTCTAGATTGTCTCTCTAAAGATTAAACAGGAAAGGAGACAGAAACAAGGACTGTTCGAAACAGAGTGTGAGAGAGAGTTTAAATACAAACCGCTCAGTACTACCCGTACTCGAGAGGAAATTGGAGTATAATTTGGTCAAATTATTAAATTTAATTGTGTACCTTAAATTAAAAAATATAATTTTAGAGTATAAAATATTTTAATGATATTTTTTTATTTTATTATCAACATCAATAAAAGTTGACAAATTTTATACAACTCTTTTTCGCAATTTTTTTAGGAATTTACAAAAGTTCATTGCTTACCCATAAATATATTAATTTTTATTTATAGTGAAAGCATGATGATAAAATTTGGATAAAAAAGTTGAAAATATTACTTATTTAATCTTAAATTGAAATGAATATATATAGTTTTTGAAAAAAGTTATATAAATTGTTAGAAATTAAAAAATTATTATTAAAATTATACTCCGTTCCACTCAAAATAAATCTTATAAATTAAATTTAGAAATTTAGAGTTTATATTTTTCTTTCATGTTAATCTCTAAATAAAAATATTTCTTTTACATTATAAAATGGTGGTGTTATTATTGAGAATATTATGTTATTTTATATTATAATTCGTAAAAATGACTTTTTATGAAATAGATTATTTTATAAATTAAATGGTGTCATTTTGGAGAACACGAGAAATATTATTTTTGGTAATAAAAGGAATTTTAAAATACTAAAAATTAACTTTAAAATCAAAAATATATATTATATTATAATACGGATTAAGTAACAATAAAAGAATTTTGAAAAAAAAATACAAATTTATATACTTCTAATACTATTTGAATATGAATTCTTTTTTCTTTTTTTGAATAAAACTTGGAATGAGTATTTTAGAAGCCGACATAAAGCGTCACAAACTTTAAGTAGGACACGGTGGCAGGTGATGATGTGGGAATAGGTACATCCGTTTAACCGGACCAATCATTTTTGTACAACAACAAACGTTGCCGGTAACAAATGCGAGTTTTAAGAATACAATAAGTCTACTATTGTGAGACCCCAACTTTTATAAATACAGATGAATTTTTTTATAAATATTATTTTTTAATATTATGGAATAAATTTGATATAATGTTATAGTTGAGAGTAATATTTATAAATTTTACAAAGTAAACAAGTTGTTATAAAATATTAGTTTGGTGGGGAATATTAACTTTTTTTTCGGGAATATTAGACGAATACCAATCATTAATTGGATACATTCAACGGAAGTATTGTCGTAGTTAGAAAGCGACAAAATTATCTTTCTATAAAAATAACTACGGAGAGTTATTCTGAGTTAAAAGCTGTTGAACTACCCTTAGTAGAAAAGTACAAAGATGTCTGGCGTAATTGTATAGTAGACACGATATTGATCTTTACGTGAAAAGTCACTCGGTATCTTTCAATTATTCTTACGATAATTCTTTGCGATCATATCTCTTATATTATTGATTCAATTATTGTCACGATATAAATCATCCATATAATATGTTATAATTATTAAATCAATAATTGAGGCGATTTACAAGTTATAAATGATTAATAATTGTTGAAAGATTAAATGTGACGCCCAAAAATAGGTATACATCACTCATTACGAGTTGTCAATACGTAGTACGTAAACAACTACAACTTTATTATTACAACAAGAAAAGCGTGAGTTTGAATACAAATATTATCTTCAGATAATATCTATATTCAAATAAATCCTCATCACATTTATTGATACATTATTTTACAAAATGGTGAGGACTACTAAACAATCCTTTCTAAAACCTTCATTCCAAACCCATTGCGTCTTCGCTATATTCTCGCCTCCACGAGAAAAATGGAACAAAAAGGAAAAGGGTGAAATTTCAACTAGCTTTCAAGATAAAGAATATTATAACTAAGATAATATACAATAAATTATCGTTAGTCTTCAACAGGAAAAAAATATAATAGAATCTGATAGACAACAAATTTTAAATCAATATTCGCAATGAAATAATAATTCATTAGAAGAGTTAAGTAGAGAATGCAAACTACTATCTTCATGTATGAATTTAAAAGTTCATCGTCTATCTTTTATCCCTATAACATCAATCAATATACATCCGGAATCAAATATTCATCTTTTGCACTACTGGTAAAGATATTCATCATTAATCATGTTCATTTAAACACTGCTTCATCTTCATGCTTTCTGGCCAAAAGATATTCTTCAAAATCATTCATCTTTGCATCTTCTACGGCCAAAGATATTCTTAAGAAATCATTCATCTTTGCACTATAAAGCCGAAGATATTCCATAATATCATCATTTAAGATCGAGGATGATGAAAAATATTTTTTAAAAGCGAATCCAAATGAAACAAAATGACAAAGATTAAGGATTAAGGATTAAATACTTGGTTTTATCCACGTCCAAAAATACCTCAAAAATAATCATAGTGGTGTAAAATTCAAGAATGATCAAAATACGGATCTGATCGAGTTAGTATCCGAATAGATGTTTTGAACGAAAAGAAGAAATTTTATTTTTAAATTGAATAATCAGATATCGTGAATAGTCTTCAGATATCGTGAATAATCTTGAAATATCGTGAATAAGAATCAGAGCACCAAAAGATAGAAATTCCACAAAAAACATCTTCACGCTTCATGAATAGTACTTTGAATAATAACTCGTGAATAATAACTAATGAATAGTAACTTCGTGAATAAGAACTCATGAATAAGTAACCCCGACATGAAAAAGTTCCAAATTTGATAAAAACTTCGGATCAACATTTCAAAGATAATGATATTGAAGAAATAATATCATTACAAAAAAAAAAAATATCCTTACCTCGAAAGATCAAGATTTTAAATTTGAAACAGGATATAGTCTTAGAAGGAACTTGCAACCGTCTAACAATACTCAAAGTATACTCAAAATACTCACAAGAATACGCTCGATAATATAGAGAAAAACTGGAGTTTACGGGGTGATTTTCAATTCTAACCCAAGACCCTATTTATAGGAAATTCTTTGAAACAAAGGCGAAAAAATTTAATAAAATATTAATATATAATTATTAAATTCCTACGCACCCAAAATCTGATTCAAACCATCAGCCACCAAGAGTGACTCACCTTGCCTAACTCAAAAAAACGTTTTTCTTATTAAAAATATTTAAAACTTCAAAATTAATTATTTGAACTTGAAACTTCAATAATTCATAATAAATAGCCCTTTCATCAGAAAATTCGAATCTCGCGAGTTTTTATAGGAATTTCAATTCTCTACAACTTTGCAGAAGAAAGTTTTTCCAAATTCCAAATAGAAATTGACCAAATCCACAAACGGGTGATTTTACGATTTATAATTAAATTTCAGTCAATAAATGGGGTCCACCGACATGTGTAACATGTTTTAAACATTTATTGCAACAAAAATACTATTCCTCCTCGTATACTCATATATCCCACATTCGTTGTAAAAATATCACCATTATTATATTATTAAAATATAATAATATATTTAAATGAATTATTTTATCGTAAAAGATAAAATTTCAATTTTCAACAATTGTCACATTAAACTTTTTCTCCATCTATATCCACATAAAATCAATATTTTCCTCATCATATAAATCAATAATTAATTATTCACAAATAATATTACAAAATCACAATATCGATAACCAGCAGTGCGGTTCCTGAAGAGGGGGCTTTCCAATAAGAATTTCTCCTTCTTGGCGCGCAATTAGGTGACCAAACCTCTCCTTAGATGTAACTTTCTAGACATTGCCAATAATGTTATCTAATAATATTATTCAGATAATATGAATTATTGCTTCGATAATGAAAAAATAATGTGTAATGACAATTATTGAAACAACAACAATATATAAAATATCAACGCAGAATTATTAACTCAATAAAATAAAATCTTGAATAGTAATTATCGTAACCATTATTGAGTAGTGCCTTTAATAATTGGTGCAATACTGCAATCTTCTTCTTGCAAGAACAACGCCAGACATTCTTATGTTTTAACCAACCGGTATTCCAATAAGTGTTAACTTAAATAACTTCGCCTGTATTATTTTAAACAACTTATATTTGTCGTTTTTCTTCATCCAATCGCTTTCCGTTATGGGGCCCACACATGGTCGGGCTACGTGCGTGTTTAATATTCCTTCGACAAAATTTAATATTCCACAACCAAACGAATATTCCCCAAGCGATAATGAATATTTTATAACCACTTGCTTATTTTGAAATATTTGCGTATTTAACCCTTAACTATCCACATTAATCAAATCAACCCTTACTATTTCAAAATAATAAATAAAGGAAATTCCTTTTTATTTAAAAATTTGGTCTTACAACCTCCCTCCTTATGAAATTTCGTCCCTCGAAATTGACGTCTCGTACTGGTTTTTCGAAAAGGTGAGGATACCTCGCTTTCATTTCCGTTTCCAATTCCCGGTCATTTCCTCTATATCATGATTCCTCCACAAAACTTTAACTTGTGGTATGACCTTTCTTGGCGTAGGACATGCTCCTTCCTATCCAAGATCTTGGCAAGTACCTCCTCATACGTTAAGTCTTCTACTATCTCGCTCTGGTTCTAACTTCAATAACGTGGTTCGGGTCTTTCACATATTTACGAAATACGGATATGTGAAACACATTATGAACACGAGACATACTCGGAGAATGTAACGCAAGTCTATAGGCTACATTTCCTACTCGGTCAAGAATTTGAAATTGACCAATAAATCGTGGATTGAGCTTTCCTCTCTTCCCAAATCTTGTAACTCCCTTCCATGGAGCAACTCGCATGACAATACATGATCCCCACATTAAATTCCACGTCCTTTCGATGAAGATCCGCATAACTCTTTTGTCGATCTTGTCTTGGTTTGTATACGTTGTCGAATCATTTGGATCTTTTCGGTGAGTCATACGTCATTAACTTTCGGGTCCCAACAATGTTGCTTCACCCACCTCATCCCAACATATTGGAGAACGACATTTTCGTCCATATAATGCTTGAATGGAGCCACACCTATACTTGCTCGATAATCTGTTGTTGTAGGAGAATTCCACCAATGGTAAATACTTATCCCAACCGCCTTGAAGTCTCAGGACACAGAGTCTTAATAAATCTTCAAGAGTTTGAATAGTCCTCTCTCGATTGTCCGTCCGTTTGGGGATGGTATGCGAACTAAATCGCAAATCCGTGCCCATTGCTTTTTGCAAGCTAACCCAAAATCTTGAAGTGAATCTTGGGTCACGATCCAAAACTATGGATACAGGCATGCCATGCGACCTCACAATTTCATTCACGTCATACTAGCAAGAAGCGTTCAAGGAATAAGTCTCCGTGTCGGCAAGAAATGAAAGCGGACTTGGTTAATCTATCAACAATAACCCAAATAGCATTGATGCCTTGAGAAACCGTAGAAGACCCGTGAACGAAATCCATGGTAATGTGTTCCCACTTCCATTCCTAATCTCAAGTGGTTGCAACGGACCCTTAGGTACAAGATACTCCGCCTTTACACGTTGGCAAGTTAAACACATCGAGATAAACTTTGCAATCTCTCTTTCATATTGTTCCACCAAAATGTATGTCAAGATCACGATACATTTTAGTACTTCCAGGATGGATTGCAAATGGCGTATTGTGTGCCTCCATCATAATCTTGTACTTCAAATCGTAGTCGTTAGGAACACAAAGTCTAGAGTGGACTCAAGTATTCCTTCTTCATCAATTCTCGCCCTAATAGCTCCTTCTTGTACTTTCTTCTTCATATGCATCGACTCCGGCCTTCGGTGGCTTGAGCGACCTTAACTTTTTCTATTAAAGTTGGCTCTGTCGTATATACTTGACATCATCGCATCTTCGTTCCTCATATATGATCTCTTCTATTCAATGCGTCACCTACCACGTTCGCTTTTACCGGGATGGTATTGAATAGTGTGGTCGTAGTCTTTCAATAGCTCGAGCCAACGTCATTGCCGCGCATGTTGAGTTCTTTTGAGTGAAGAAATATTTAAGGCTTTTATGGTGCGAATATATCTCCACTTTCTCCCCATATAGATAGTGCCTCCATATCTTTAAGCGCGAAAACATCAATGCCGCTAACTCTAGATCATGAGTAGGATAATTCCTCTCATACTCTTTAAGTTGTCGCGAGGCATAAGCTATGACTTTCCCACGTTGCATGAGAACACATCCTAACCCTTTGCACGAAGCATCATTTGTAGATAACAAATCCATCCGAACCGGATGGTATTGTTAGAAAGAAGTCTTAAAATAAGTCTCCTCTTAAGCTCTTGGAAACTTTTCTCGCATTCTTCGCTCCAAACGAATTTTGTATCCTTCCGAAGTTAGGTGAGTTAATGGAGTAGCGATTCGAGAAAACCCTTCCACGAATCTCCGATAATAACCAAATAAGCCCAAAAAGCTACGTACTTGATCACCAGGCTTTTGGTTGCTCCCAACTTTGTATTGCTTCAATCTTCGTTCGGATCAACAGATACTCCATGTTTCGACACCACGTGCCCAAGGAATGCTACTTCCTCGAAGCGAACTCGCATTTTTTCAATTTGGCATATAGTTGGTTTTCACGAAGCCTTTGAGTACCGACTTCAAATGGTGCTCATGATCTTCACGGCTTTTGGAATATATGAGGATGTCATCAATAAAGACAACAACAAATTGATCCAAATATTCCTTGAATACTTTCGGTTCATCATATCCATGAAAGCCGCAGGAGCATTAGTTAGTCCGAAAGACATGACTAAGAATTCATAATGCCCGTCATCGAGTTCTAAAAGGCGCTCTTTGGAATATCCTCGCCTAATCTTCAAATTGATGATATCCGAGCGAAAGATCGATTTTTGAAAAGAATTGTGCCCCTTGAATCGGTCAAACAAGTCATCAATACGAGGTAGAGGATACCTATTCTTGATGGTGACATGGTTCAATTCCCGATAGTCAATACAAAGTCGCATACTCCGCCTCTTTCTTCTTTACAAATAAAACAGGAGCACCCCAAGGAGATGTCTTGGGATTTAATGAAACCAATGTCCAACAATTCCACGTAGTTGGACCTTTAACTCTGAAGTTCAATAGGAGCCATTCGATATGGGGTTTTAGAAATGGGCTTTGTACCGTGTTCAAGATCAATAAAGAATTCAACTTCACGTTACGGGGTAGGCCGGGAAGTTCTTCAGAAATACGTCGGAAAGTCAATAACAACAGAATATTATTCAAATTTGACGTGTCTTTATTCAAATCCATAACATGGGCTAAGAAAGCTTGACATCCGTTTTTAATAAACGAATAGCTTTATGATTAGATATGATAGTGATTGATTTTAATGGTTTAGTTGCTTGAATTAAATACAACAGTTGGTTAGGAACATGAAAACTAACAACCTTACGAAAACAATCAATTTTGGCATGATGAGTAGTTAACCAATCAATCCCTAAAATCACATCAAAAGCAAGTATCTTTAAAGAGATAAGGTCAATGGTAAGGTGATGGTGCCAACTTGAATCAAACAAGATTTATAAACAGATGGATGTGATGAAAGTTTCTCTAACGGAGTTTCCACAGATAGGTCAAAGTCTAATTTCTCCTGAGTCAAGTTTAAACGTTGAGCACATGCGGAGAGATAAATGAATGGGTAACACCGGGGTATCAAGTAAGGTATAAACTTCGCAAGAATTTATAAATAAACTTACCCGTGATCACCTCGTTTGGGTTCTCGCATTATGACCGATCCACAACAAACGCTTCTTCCGGAATCGTTGACTTTGACTTTTCTCGAACGATCTTTTGAGTCACCGTCCCATTGAACTAGGTTTCATTCTTCGTACAATCTCGAGCGATATGTCCTTCCTTTCCACAATTATAGCATACCTTGAACTGTTGTGGGCGGTTTGACCGATATGTCCCTCTTTTTTAGCATTTGTAGCATATACGGGTGGTCGTTCTCCTCCCTTAGAACCAGATTCTTTCACGTGTGATCTATCATCTTTACATATGGTCGTTGTTAAATCTCCTCTTTTAAAATCTCCTCCCGACTCGCTTTTTCTATTTTCATGGCCATGATTACCACCAGTGTGGTTACCATTTCTGTCAAATCTGCTTTCTCCGCAGTTATCATTATTCTCGTTGACTACTATCTCGATACGATCTCGTTGTGGTCCCTCGAGTTGACCAGTATTCGTTATCTCGCTTAAAAATTGAGCCCTATTTACAACATTTGAATAAAGAGAAAATTTATGAGAAATGAGATCTTGGCGTATCTTGGGTTTTAAACCTCTAAGAAACATCCGCGTCATACGTTCCTCATTCTCCACCAAATGAGGAGCAAACTGGATAACTCGCAAACTTTGCCTCGTCTTTGAGACACCGCCATATTGTTTTGTTCCAATCGATGAACTCCACTTCCTTCATATATAGCCGAACACTTTCGGAAAGTATTTGTCATTAAATAGCTTTCAAACGCCTCCCAAGACATCTTTGAAAAGTGCGGTGGATGGGTACGCTTCACGAGACTCCCACCGATGATCTCGCCTCCGCCACGGAACATAAAGGTGGCGAATGGAACCTTCTGTTCTCCGTGCATCCCAAGACATCGAATATCTTGGTAATTTGTTTGACCCATGTTTCATGCATGATCGGATCCGGCTTTCCCTTAAATTCTGGTGGTCCCAACTCTTTGAATCGCTTGGTTTGTGACAACCCGTGAATTGCTATCATTTCTCCTCGTATTTTGAACACGAGTCTCCTCGTGCGATTTTTTGCATGAACTGAAAAAACTTCTAAACATCCCCTCGTTCATCATCATCCGCTTCAATGGTGTTGTTCACAGGAGGAACATTGCCACTGTTGCGCTTCTCCTCGTTGGTGAGAGACAGCATCTCCACGGTCTCATTTCCATTGTTAATATTCTCGATCGACATTCTCAAATCTTCGTCATAAAACAAGGGTTAATTAAGGAAATCAATATATCACATAATATCCCTATATCTTGACCAACTAACAAATAAGCTTAGGTAGGACACACTAGCGAAGGATTTACTCGTCTCTCCCTCCTAGTTCTATTCCCCGATCTCCGCCAGAGATCATATCCTAAGCTCGATACCAATCGTGGCGCCCTCAAAATAGGTATACATCACCTATTCGAGTTGTCAATACATGGTACGTAAACAACTACAACTTTATTATTACAACAATAAAAGCGTGAGTTTGAATACAAATATTATCTTCTGACAATATCTATACTCAAATAAATCCTCATCACATTTATTGATACATTATTTTACAAAATGGTGAGGACTACTAAACAATCCTTTCTAAAACCTTCATTCCATACCCCCCACTCGTACTTCGCTATATTCTCGCCTCCACGAGAAAAAATGGAACAAAAAGGAAAAGGGTGAGCTCAACTAGCTCAAGAAAGAATATTATAACTAAGATAATATACAACAAATTATCGTTAGTCTTCAACAGGAAAAATATAATAGAATACAATAGACAACAAATTTTAAATCAATATTCGCAATGAAATAATAATTCATTAGAAGAGTTAAGTAGAGAATGCAAACTACTATCTTCATGTATGAATTTAAAAGTTCATCGTCTCATCTTTTATCCCCGTAACATCAATCAATATACATCCGGAATCAAATATTCATCTTTGCACTACAGGCCAAAGATATTCATCGATTGGTCATGTTCATTTAAACACTGTTCATCTTTTGCACTACGGCCAAAGATATTCTTCAAAAATCATTCATCTTTGCACTACGGGCCAAAGATATTCTTAAGAAATCATTCATCTTTGCACTACAGAATGAAGATATTCCATAATATCATCATTTAAGACCGAGGATGATGAAAATATTTTTTAAAAGCGAATCGATGAAACAAAATGACAAAGATTAAGGATTAAGGATTCATACTTGGTTTTATCCACGTCCAAAAATACCTCAAAAATAATCATAGTGGTGTAAAATTCAAGAATGATCAAAACATGGATACAATCGAGTTAGTATCCGAATAGATGTTTTAGACGAAAAAAAGAAATTTTATTTTTCTATTGAATAAGACCAGAGTATCGTGAATAGTCTTGATATCGTGAATAGTCTTAGTATCGTGAATAATAACTCAGACACCAAAAGATAGAAATTCCACAAAAACATCTTCACGCTTACGCATGAATAGTACTAAATGAATAGTAAATCTTCGTGAATAAGAAACTCATGAATAGTAACTTCGTGAATAAGTAACTCATGAATAAGTAACCCCGACATGAAAAAGTTCCAAATTTGATAAAACTTCAGATCAACATTTCAAAGATAATGATATTGAAGAAATAATATCATTACAAAAAAAAAATATCCCTTACCTCGAAAGATCAAGACTTCTTAAATTGAAACACCTGATATAGTCTTAGAAGGAAACTTGCACCGTCTAACAATACTCAAAGTATACTCAAAATACTCACAAGAATACGCTCGATAATATAGAGAGAAAACTTGAGGTTTACGGTGTGATTTTCAATTATAACCTAAGCACCCTATTTATAGGAAATTGCTTAGAACACCAAAGCAGAAAATTTAATAAAATATTAATATATAATTATTAAATTCCTACGCACCTAAAATCTGATTCAAACCATCAGCCACCAAGAGTGACTCACCTTGCCTAACTAAAAAAAACGCTTTTCTTATTAAAAATATTTAAAACTTCAAAAATTAATTATTTCGGAGCTTGAACTTCAATAATTCATAATAAATAGCCCTTTCATCAGAAAATTCGAATCTCGTGAGTTTTTATAGGAATTTCAATTCTCTACAACTTTGCAGAAGAAAGTTTTTCCAAATTCCAAATAGAAATTGACCGAAATCCACAAACGGGTGATTTTACTGAAAGTTATAATTAAATTTCACTCAATAAATGGGGTCCAATTTACATGTGTAACATGTTTTAAACATTTATTGCAACAAAAATACTATTCCTCCTCAGATACTCATATATCCCACATTCGTTGTAAAAATATCACCATTATTATATTATTAAAATATAATAATATATTTAAATGAATTATTTTATCGAAAAAGATAAAATTTCAATTTTCAACAATTGTCACATTAAACTTTTTCTCCATCTATATCCACATAAAATCAATATTTTCCTCATCATATAAATCAATAATTAATTATTCACAAATAATATTACAAAATCACAATATTAACAACCAAAGGCGGTTCCTGAGGAAGAGGGGGCTTTCAATAAGAATTTCTCTCATTCTTGGCCATGATTAGGTGACAAAACCTCTCCTTAGAGCGAGAACTTTCTAGACATTGCCAATAATGTTATCTAATAATATTATTCAGATAATATGAATTATTAGCTTCGATAATGAAAAATCTTATGTAATGACAATTATTGAAACAACAAAGAATATAAAATATCAACGCAGCAATTATTAACTCAATAAAATAAAATAATTGAGCGATAATTATCGTAACCATTATTGAGTAGTGCCTTTAATAATTGGTGCAATACAAGTGTATCTTCTTCTTGTGCAACAACGCGTATTACTTATGTTTTAACCAATTGGGTATTCCAATAGTGTTAATTGGTAACAACTACGTCGTTATTTTTAAACAACTTATATTTGTCATTTTCTTCATCCAATCGCTTTTTAGTTATGGGGCCCACACATGGTTTTGCTAGTCGTCGTCATTTATATTCCCAACGATCTGAATATTCCACGACCAAACGAATATTCCCAACGATAATGAATATTTTATAACCACTTGCTTATTTTGAAATATTTGCGTATTTAACCCTTAACTATCCACATTAATCAAATCAACCCTTACTATTTCAAAATAATAAATAAAGGAAATTCCTTTTTATTTAAAAATTTCGGGGTCTTACATTAAATATGTGTTGATTAAAAATAAAATGATTTGTGGTAATATTTATTCAATCCTCTATGTATAAAAAGTGCATTATGAGGCGTTTGTGGTAAGTTTTATTATTTTATGGGGGCTCATATGTCATCATCTAAGAGTCTTCGTCATATAGTAATTACCTTCGTCGATAGTAATTACCTTTGTGAATAATAATTACCTTCGTCGATAGTAATTACCTTTACCAGACGTCAAACCACTTGTCGTTTCATATTACAAAGCGCCGAACCACTTGTCGTTTCACATTACTGAGCGTCGATCCACTTGTCGTTTCACATTCTGAGCGTCGAACCACTTGTCGTTTCACATTCAAAGGCGTCAAACCACTTTTCTTTTCACATCACATCAATTCGTCGAGCCACTTGCCTTTTTCACGTGGCAAAAGCTTAGCTAAAATCTTCTATAAATAGAGGCCTAGTGCTTCATTATTTTCACGAATTCATTTAAGCTATAGAGAGAGAAAGTATAGAGAGAATAAGAGAGAAAGAAGAAAAGTATTTTGTTACTTACACTCTTTGCAAAGTATTCAATCTCCTATTAAAAAGTAAGGGGTGTTATTCTTTCTTATTCATGAAGAGAACTGTTGTTATTCCATTGCTTATTATTACGTTGGAATAACTTTGTATACGCGGTTTACCTATACTTGGTGACATTCTTCTATTATTACATTGGAACATCACATGCATGTGTTTTACACCTTAACTGGTTCCGCTTTTATTATTATTCTGTTGGAACATCACATGCGTGTGTTTTACAGGACTGGTTCCATCTTTATTATTATTCTGTTGGAACATCACATGCGTGTGTTTTACACTGACACTGGTTCCATCTTTATTATTATTACATTGGAACATCCTCATGCATGTGTTTTACTGGCGGACCGGTTCCATTCTTTATTATTACATTGGAATATCACATGCATGCGTTTTACGTGGGACTGGTTTAGATTATTATTATTACATTGGAATAACTTTGTCATGCTGACCGCACGCATGCGGGTGATTTCTTTTGTTATTCCATTCTTTATTATACCCAGTTGGTTAAAACTTTGACTTATATACTCCATGAAATTAGTAGAATATCCTTGATATTTGCGTTTCATCCAAATCTTTTCATGGAAATATTCTTACGATCATTCTTGAATTTTACTCTACAAAACAATGATCATGTTGACAATTTGGGCGTTAATAATTCTGGATAAAATAATTCTTGAACTTGTTTTATTGAATTCTTATATCATTGTCATCATCCCATCATTTATATATTTTTTAAAGTCATCCGTGGCACGTAGTGCATAGATGGACTTGGTATGATTATGACCGAGAGACTATTCGGTGTAATCATGGTAGTAATGTTACAAATGATGTGGTAAAAATCCTCGATTAGTAGTAGTGGATTGATGGATGAGTTGTTGGCATGATCATGACCATTAATGAATACACAACTATCCTTGGCCCGTAGTGCATGAATAATTGTGGTCGTGATACTAAAGAATATCCTTGGTAGTAGTCAAGTGCGGGGGGTGATTCGATGATGTGGAATATTTATTAAAGTTTGAGTCTCAAATTTATAATTAATGTGTGATGAAAAACCTTTTAAAATCATAAAAGATAGTAGATTTTATTTTCTACTTAACCTTTTTAATGGATTCTTTGGTTCATTGTAGTTAAACTTGATGTTCATTATATTTTATCGCTTTAACAACTTGTTGTAGGCTAATGATAATTTATTCTGCATTATCTTAGTCATAATATTTCTTCTTGAGCTAGTTGAGCTCACCTTTCTTTCACCGTTTCTTCTTGAAATGAGAATATAAATGAGAAGAGTCGGAGAAGCGAGTAATGGTCCGAGGATAGCATTAGTAGTCCACTACTATTCGTGAAATAGTGTGATAATAATTGTAATGAGGACTCCTTTTGAGTTTGTATGATCTCTAGTAGACAATATTTGTATTCAAACTCACAGCTTTATGTCGTATTGTACCACAGCAGTTATATTAGTAAGTTGTATTTAAATTACATGCCATGTATCGACTACCCAAGATGGGTGATGTATACCTAATTTTGGGGCGTCACGGTTGGTATATCGAGCTTGAGGATATGATCCTCGGCTAAGATGTGAGAATAGTACTAGAGAGGGAGGCAGACGGAATTTCTTCGCTAGTATGACCTACCTAAGTTTATGTCTTATTTTATTGGTCTCATCGAATATATGGATAATATGTTACATGTCAATTAACCTTTTGTTTTGTGGCGATGTCGAAAATGACATCCGAGAATGTTGAGAATAGCAATGGAGCACAAAAGCGATCGTTGATTCACCATATATCAATAATCGAGGATAATGTGCATCGGGAAGGCGACAATCCTCATGCAAACAACAACACCGACCAAATGATGAATGATCAAATGTTCGGAGGCTTTACGCATTCACAACAAAAGAAAGAGAGCGACTCTGTCCAAAACGTAGGTGGAAACACGGAAAACTCTCGGGCGGTCACCATTAAATGATTCAAGGGCCGGGACCACCGGAGTTTAAGGGAGAGCCAAAACCACTTCACGGCGGAAGCATGGATAAAGCAGATTACCAAGATATTTGATGTCTTGGGATGCTCCGGAGAGCAAAGGTTCCTTTGCGCCTTTATGTTCTTGTGAGAGGCAGACATTGGTGGGAATCGGTAAAAACGTACTCAACTTCTTTGTCTTGAAGATATCTTGGGAGAAGTTCCAGAGTCGTTTCAACGACAAAATACTTTCACGAAAAGTATTCGCCACACGAAGGAGGTGGAGTTTATCAAGTTGGAACAAAACAATATGGCCGTGTCGCAATACGAGGCAAAATTTGCGGAGTTATCACGGTTTATCGTCCCTTGGTGGATAATGAAGAGAGAATGGCGCGAATGTTTTTAAGAGGTTTGAAGCGAGATACGTCAACATCTTATTTCTCATAAACCGTGTTTGTATTCGGATGTTGTAAATAGGGCTCGATTAGTGGAGCGCGATAACGAGTCAACGCTTGAACTAAAAGAGAGCGTTTAGGCAAAAAATTATAATACCAAATGGTGAGTAGTCATCGAGCGGTGACAACAAGCGTGGAGGGAATCAACAGGCCAGATATGGTAACCACTTCGGTGGTAATCAGGGCCAAAACAATAAGAATGGACATTTCAAGAAAAGGAGATTCAACAATGATGGAAAGACGTCGGACCAAAGACCGTTGTTAAGGAAGGAGAAAGACCACCTATCATATGCTTCAAATGCGGAGGAGAGGGACACATCAGTCCAAACTGCGCCATGTCGTCCAAAGCATGTTATAATTGTGGAAGAGAAGGTCACTTAGCTCGATTTTGTCGTTTACCGAAGACAAATTCACTAAGATGGAGGCACCAAAGGTCGTCCGGAAAAGTCAAAACCGGTAGTCTGAAGGGAGGCGTTTGTTGTCACCTCCCAGAGAGCAAGGAACCCGAATAAGGTCATCACGGGTAAGTTTATCATAAACTCTAATGAAGTCTATACTTTATTTGATACCGGTTCTACCCATTCTTTTATTTCTCCACACGCAAATAAATCCCCATCATAATTATTGATACATTATTTTACAAAAATGGTGAGGACTACTAAACAACTCTCTCTAGAACCTTCATTCCATACCCCGACTAGTACTCGCTACATTCTCGCCTCCTGAGAAGAAAAATGGAACAACAAGGAAAAGGGTGAGCTCAACTAGCCCAGTAAAGAATATTATGACTAAGATAATATACAACAAATTATCATTTGTCTTCAACAGAAAAAAAATCTAATAGAATACAATAGACAACCAGTTTTAAATCAACAACTGCAGCGGAAACAACAATTCATTAGAAGAGTTAAGTAGAGAATGCAAACTACTATCTTCTATATATGAATTTAAAAGTTCATCGTCGATATTTTATCCCTGTAACATCAATCAATATATATCCGGAATCAAATATTCATCTTTGCACTACAGCCAAAGATATTCATCACCGGGTCATGTTCGCCTAAACACATGTTCATCTTTGCACTACGGGCCAAAGATATTAATCGATGAAATTCATGTTCATCTCAACACTGCTCATCTTTGCACTACTGGGCCAAATATATTCATCAAAAAATCATTCATCTTTTGCACTACAGAAGCCAAAGATATTCATCGATTAGTCATGTTCATCTAAACACTGTTCATCTTTGCACTACTACCAAAGATATTCTTCAAAATCATTCATCTTTGCACTACAAAACCAAAGATATTCAATAATATCATCATTTAAGACGAGGATGATGAAAAATATTTTTAAAGAAACGAATCCAAAGAAACAAAAATGACAAGGATTAAGGATTAAGGATTCGTACTTTGTTTTATCCATGTTCAAAAATACCTCAAAAATAATCATAGTGGTGTAAAATTCAAGAATGATCAAAACACGGGATACAATCAAAGCTAGTATCCGAGAATAGATATTTTGGACAAAAAGAATAAATTTTATTTTTCGATGAATAATTAATCGACATACGTGAATAATGCACCGTATATGTGAATAAGAACTCAGACACCAAAAGATAGAAATTTCCCAAAAATATCTTCACGCTTATTAATAGTACTTCGTGAATAAGAACTCGTGAATAGTAACTCGTGAATAAGAACTCATGAATAAGAACCCCATACGGAAAAAGTTCCAAATTTGATAAAAGTTTCAACCAATATTTCAAAGATAATGATATTGAAGAAATAATATCATTTGAGAAGAAAATAACATCCCTTACCTCGAAAGATTAGTACTTCTAGCTGAAACACCGGATATAGGCTATGACTTGAATTTGCACCGTATAGCAATATTCAAAATACTCACAAGAATACGCTCGATAATATAAAGAGAAAACTTCAGTTTCTGGTGTGATTTTCAATTCTAACCTAAGCACCCTATTTATAGGAAAATGCTTAGAACACCAAAGTAGAAAATTTAATAAATTAATATTATAATTTTTTTTCTACAACTTCCTACGCATCCAAGAATCTGAACTCAGCCACCCTAACACATGTTAAATGAGTTTCAAAAATGGAAAAAACGTTTTTGTAATTAAAAATATTTTAAACTTCCAAAAATCAATTATTTGAACTTGAACTTCAATAATTCACAATAAATAGCTCTTTTATCAGAAAATTTGAATCTTGCGACTTTTTATAGGAAATTCAATTCTCTACAACTTTGCGAGAAGAAAGTTTTTCCAAATTCCAAATGTAAATTGACCGAAATCCTCAAACGGGCAATTTTACAGTGCTATAATCAAATTTCACCAAGAAATGGGGTCCATTTACACACAAAACATGTGTTAATCATTTAATGCCACAAAATACTCTTCCTCCTCATATACTCATATATCGTACATTCATTATAAAAATATCACCGTTAATATATTATTAAAATAATATATTTAAATGAATTATTTTATCGTAAAAAGATAAAATATTAATTTTCAACAATTGTCACATTAAAAAATTTTCTACATCTATATCCACATAAAATTAATATTTTCCTCATCATATAAATCAATAATTAATTATTCACAAATAATATTACAGAATCACAAGATCTTGTGACCTGTGCCGCTCCCCCGAAAGAGAGGGCTTTCAATAAGGATCTCTCCTTCCCTTGCGCGCAATTAGGTGACCAAACCTCTACTTAGATGTAACTTTCTAGACATTGCCAATAATGTTATCTAATAATATTATTCAGATAATATAAATTATTGCTTCGATAATGAAAAATACCGTGTAATGACAATTATTGAAAACAATGAATATAAAATATCAACGCAAAGAATTATTAACTCAATAAAATCTTGAATAGTAATTACTCGTAACCATTATTGAGTAGTGCCTTTTACGTAAGAATCAATAATTGGTGCAATACTGGTGTGCTTTCTTTCATTGACAACGCGTATTAGTGTGTTTTAACCAACGGGTATTCCAACAAGATTAATTGGAATAACTACGCTAGTTATTTATAAACAACTTATATTTGTCGTTTTCTTCATCCAATCGCTTTCATTATGGGGCCCATAAAAGATCTGCATTGTCAATGTATTTAATATTCCCCGAAGCATCACGAATATTCCACGACCAAACGAATATTCTCAAATAATAATGAATATTTTATAACCACTTGCTTATTCAAATATTTATGTATTTTACCCATAACTATCCACATTAATCAAATCAACCCATACTATTTTTCAAAATAATAAATAGAGGAAAATAAATTTCGTTTATTAATAATTTGGGGTCTTACACCTCCCTCCTTATGAAATTTCGTCCTCGAAATTGACGTCGCGACGACACAGTGTTTCGAAAGATGAGAATACCTCGCTTTCATTTCCGCTTCCAACTCCCGGTCATTTCCTCAATAAGCATGGTTTCTCCACAAAACTTTAACTTGTGGTATAACCTCAAGACATAGGACATGTTCTTTCCTATCCAAGATCTTGTGAGTTTTCTCCTCGTGACGTTAAGTCTTCTATTATCTCGTTCGGTTCTAACTTCAATAGACGTGGTTCGGTTCGTCCACATATTTACGTAACATCGATACATGAACACGCGTCATACTTGGCGGTAAAAAACGAGTCTATAGGCCACAGCTTCTATTCGATCGAGAATTTCAAATGGATTAATAAATCGAAGGTTTGAGCTTTCCTCACCTCACCGATTCTCGCTTTTGAAATAACAACTTCTTGCACCTCCTTCTTCAAATTCATCATTCCTAATTGTGTAATTGAACAACTTTAACTTTATTGATTAAAGTCGATTATACTCGTATATCATCATCACGTGGATACCTAAAGTTTTCATCTCCATCTCTATTATTTGTAAATTATACTGAAATGAGTCTTTGACAATATCGTACTTTCAGTATTTGATATCGATATTCTACTCAACACGCCGCCTACCACGTTCGCTTTTCCAGGATGGCATGGTCGAAATATGTGTTGAAATGAGTCTCCTCTTGAGTTCTTCAAGCTCTTCCCACACTCCTTGCTCCATTCGAATTTTGTATCTCTACGAGTCGATCGCGTTAATGGAATAGCGATTCGAGAATATCCTTCAACGAATCTCCGATAATAGCCAACTAAGCCTGTAAAGCTACGTATTTCGATTACCGACTTAGGTTGTTCTCAACCGTGACTCATATCCCAACCTTGGATAAGACGTTACAATGACACCTATCGCTTTTACTATCGCATGCGAATATGGTGTCCCCTACGAGAGTCTGCTTCGGTGCATTCCACAAAGGAAGTCACCGATAAAGGCTCGGTACCAAATTCTATAGTTGAATTTTAACTCCTCGAAGTTCAATAGAGCCATTCGATATGAGATTTTAGAAATGAGTTTTGTCTCGGGTTCAAAGTCGATACAAAATTTAATATCGACTTTGGGAGTAAGCCAAGAAATTCTTCGAAAAATACGTCGGGAAAAATCAATAACAACAAGAATATTATTCAAATCTGACGTGTCTTTATTCAAATCCATAACATGGACTAAGAAAACTTGACATCCATAATAAACGAATGACTTCATGGCTTGATATGAAAATGTTTGACTTCAATGGTTTGATTGCTTGAATTCGAATAACAGGTTGCTTAGGAATATGAAAACTAACAACCTTACGAAAGCAATCAATTTTGACATGATGAGTAGTTAACCTTAATATCACATCAAAAGCAAATATCTTTATTGGAATAAGGTCAACAGGTAATGTGATAGTGCCAACCTGAATCAAGCAAGATTTCTAAACAGTGGATGAAATGAAATTTTCTCCTAATGGAGTCTCCACAGATAGGTCAAAGTCTAATTTCTCCAGAGTCAAGTTCAAAAGTTGAACGCAAGCAAGAGAGATAAAAGAATGGGTAGAACCGGTATCTAGTAAGGTATAAACTTCGCAAGAATTTATAATTAACTAACCCGTGCTAACTTCGTTCGGGTTCCTCGCATTTTGACCGGTCACGACAAACGCTCTTCCAAGAATCGTTGACTTTGACTTTTTCAGATCCGCCTGGTGCCAACGTCCCAACTGAACTTGATTTCGCTATAGGATAAAATTGATCTATGTGACCATCTTTTCCACAAATAAAACATACCTTGGAAGGCTTTGAACAGTTTGACCTTATATGTCCCTCCTCTCGATCTCAGTAGCATCTAATCGGCGATCGTTCTCTTCCCTAGAATTTGTTGTTGGTGTCGATGTCTTGACGACGCCTTCCCGTCATCGTTAAATCTTCTCTTTTAGATTGAACATCTCTTTCCATAATATCAACGCTATTCGTGCGGCTTTTACCCATGCATCACTCATTCTCACTGCTCGTTCGGTTATTTCTTCTTTCACTTTCGATTCCACTTTATCATCTTATACTCGCCAAAGAGTGCTTCATTCAAAGCATCATATATCGGGTAACACAAGCTTGAATCGTTGCATCCTTTTGCTCCACGATTTGCGCCTCGCAATTCTTCACTGCTTTCTTCTTCTAACTCATGAATACGATTTTGCAATTCTATATTTTGATCATAAAATACCTCTAATAAACTCTCTTCGTGTACCTCTTCTTCCTCTTCTTCCTCACTCTCAAATTTGTTACTCTCTGCGATTATCTCTAAGATCAACTATCAATTCTTCACTCACCACATGGATATCTCTAATTCCTTCTTCTACCGACATCACATTATCACGGTTGGCGATTAGAGGTGTCTCCACGATCTCATTCACTCCATTGTTAACGTTATCAACAGCCATTCTTAAAAACTATCATAAAACAAGGGTTAATTAAATAAATTAACAAATCGCATAATACCCCTATATTATGACCAACCAACAAATAAGCTTAGGTAGGACACACTAGCGAAGGATTTACTCGTCTCTCCCCTCCTAGTTCTATTCCCCGATCTCCGCCAGAGATCATATCCCTAAGCTCTGAAACAACCGTGATGCCCCCAAAATAGGTCCATTCCATCCAACCCATTCTTGAGTCGCCAAATACATGGTACAGAAATAACTACAACTTTATTATTACAACATATAAACTTTGAGTTTAAATACGAGATATTGCCATCTGACAATATCCAAACACAAATAAATCCCCATCATAATTATTGATACATTATTTTACAAAATGGTGAGGACTACTAAACAACTCTCTCTAGAACCTTCATTCCATACCCCCTGGCTAAGTACTGCTACATTCTCGCCTCCTCTGAGAAGAAAAATGGAACAACAAGGAAAAGGGTGAGCTCAACTAGCCCGGTAAAGAATATTATGACTAAGATAATATACAACAAATTATCATTAGTCTTCAACAGGAAAAATCTAATAGAATCTGAATAGACAACCAGTTTTAAATCAACAACTACAATGAAACAACAATTCATTAGAAGAGTTAAGTAGAGAATGCAAACTACTATCTTCTATATATGAATTTAAAAGTTCATCGTCGATATTTTATCCTCGTAACATCAATCAATATATATCTCGAATCAAATATTCATCTTTGCACTACAGCCAAAGATATTCATCGACCGTCATGTTCGCTAAACACATGTTCATCTTTGCACTACGGGCCAAAGATATTAATCAATGGTCATGTTCATCTCAACACTGCTCATCTTTGCACCACGGCCAAATATATTCATCAAGAAATCATTCATCTTTGCACTACAGGCCAAAGATATTCATCGATTAGTCATGTTCATCTAAACACTGCTCATCTTTTTGCACTACTGACCAAAGATATTCTTCAAAATCATTCATCTTTGACTACAGGGCCAAAGATATTCAATAATATCATCATTTAAGACCGAGGATGATGAAAATATTTTTAAAGAAACGAATCCAAAGAAACAAAATGACAAGGATTAAGGATTAAGGATTCGTACTTTGTTTTATCCATGTTCAAAAATACCTCAAAAATAATCATAAGGGTGTAAAATTCAAGAATGATCAAAACATGGATACAATCAAAGCTAGTATCCGAAATAGATATTTTGGACAAAAAGAAGAAATTTTATTTTTCTATGAATAGTCAAGATACGTGAATAGTCATCAGTATACGTGAATAGTAACTCACACCAAAAGATAGAAATTTCCCAAAAAATATCTTCACGCTTCATGAATAATATAGATTTGAATAAGAACTTCGTGAATAGTAACTCGTGAATAAGTAACTCATGAATAAGTAACCCCATATGGAAAAGTTCCAAATTTGATAAAAAGTTTCAACCAATATTTCAAAGATAATGATATTGAAGAAATAATATCATTTGAGAAGAAAATAACATCCCTTACCTCGAAAGATTAGTACTTAAATTTGAAATACTTTGGATATAGGCTATGACTTGAATTTGCACCAGATATAGCAATACTCAAAATACTCACAAGAATACGCTCGATAATATAGAGAGAAAACTTCAGCTTTACGGTGTGATTTTCAATTCTAACCTAAGCACCTATTTATAGGAAAATGCTTAGAACACCAAAGAGAAAATTTAATAAATTAATATTATAATTTTTTTCTACAACTTCCTACGCATCCAAGAATCTGAACTCAGCCACCCTAACACATGTTAAATGAGTTTCAAAAATGGAAAAAACGTTTTTGTAATTAAAATATTTTAAACTTCCAAAAATCAATTATTTCTAACTTGAACTTCAATAATTCACAATAAATAGCTCTTTTATCGAAAATTCGAATCTTGCGACTTTTTATAGGAAATTCAATTCTCTACAACTTTGCGAAGAAAGTTTTTCCAAATTCCAAATGTAAATTGACCAAATCCTCAAACGGGCAATTTTACAGTTATAATCAAATTTCAAATTTCAATGGGGTCCACCGACACAAAAAACATGTGTTAATCATTTAATGCCACAAAATACTCTTCCTCCTCATATACTCACATATCGTACATTCATTATAAAAATATCACCAATTAATATATTATTAAAATAATATATTTAAATGAATTATTTTATCGTAAAAAGATAAAATATTAATTTTCAACAATTGTCACATTAAAAATTTTCTCCATCTATATCCACATAAAATCAATATTTTCCTCATCATATAAATCAATAATTAATTATTCACAAATAATATTACGAATCACAAGATCTTGTGACTGTGCCGCTCCTCCTGAAAGAGGGGCTTTCCAATAAGGATCTCTCCTTCTTGGCGCGCATGATTAGGTGACCAAACCTCTCCTTAGATGAACTTTCTAGACATTGCCAATAATGTTATCTAATAATATTATTCGGATAATATGAATTATTGCTTCGATAATGAAAAATAATGTGTAATGACAATTATCAAACAATGACAATATAAAATATCAACGCAAAGAATTATTAACTCAATAAAATACCGAATAGTAATTATCGTAAACCATTATTGAGTAAAGGCCTTCACGTAAGAATCAATAATTGGTGCAATACTGGTGTCTTCTTGCTTTCAACAACGCCAGATTAGTGTGTTTTAACCAATCGGGTATTCCAACAATATTAATTGTGTAATAACTACTGCCAGTTATTTATAAACAACTTATATTTGTCGTTTCTTCATCCAATCGCTTTCGTTATGGGGCCCACAAAAGATCAATACTGTCGTCATTTAATATTCTCGACGATATTTAATATTCCACGACCAAACGAATATTCCCAAACAATAATGAATATTTTATAACCACTTGCTTATTCAAATATTTGCGTATTTTACCCATAACTATCCACATTAATCAAATAAACCCTTACTATTTCAAAATAATAAATAGAGGAAAATAAATTTTATTTATTAATAATTTGGGGTCTTACACTGATCTTCATCGAAAGGACGTGGAATTCGATATAGGAGATCATGTGTTGTTAAGAGTTACTCCATGGAAAGGAGTTACAAGATTTGGAAAGAGGAAAACTCAATCCTCGATTCATCGGTCCATTTTAATCCTCGATCGAGTAGGAACGTGGCCTATAGACTCGCTTTCTGCTTAAGTATGTCTCGTGTTCATAACGTTTTTCACATATCCATGTTACGTAAATATGTGAAAGACCCGAACCACATTATTGAATTAGAACCGGACTAAATAGCGGAAGATTTGACGTATGAAGAGGTTCCTGTTCAAATCTTGGATAAGAAGGAACATATTCTACGCTCCAAGGTTATACCTCAAGTCAAAGTTTTGTGGAGGAACCACGATGTTGAGGAAATGACTTGGGAGTTAGAATCTGAAATGAAATCAAGGTATCCTTACCTCTTCGACATACCAGGTATGTACCCTAATTTCGAGGGCGAAATTTCATAAGAAGGGGAGGTTTTAAGACCCCAACTTTTATAAATACAGATGAATTTTTCTATAAATATTATTTTTGAATATTATGGAATAAATTTGATATAATGTTATAGTTGTGGGTAATATTTATAAATTTTGCAAAGTAAGCAAGTTGTTATAAAATATTCGTTTGGTCGGGGAATATTCTTTTTTTTGGGAATATTCGATATTTACTACTCAATCATTGGTGGACCCCATTAACGGAAGTATTGTCGTAGTTAAAAACGACAAAATTATCTTTCTATAAAAATAACGGCAGAGGTGTTACCGTTAAAACCGCTTGAACTACCCTAGTAGTAAAAGTAAAAGATGTCTGGCGTGGTTGTATAGTAGCACACGATATTGATGCTTTACGTGAGAAGTCACCAATTATGCTCAATTATTGCTACAGTAATTGCTGCATCATATCTCTTATATTATTGATTCAATTATTGTCACAGTATCATCTGTATAATATGTTATAGTATTAAATCAATAATTGAGACGACAAGTTATAAATGATTAATAATTGTTGAAAGATTAAATATGTGTTGATTAAAAATAAAATGATTTGTGGTAATATTTATTCAATCCTCTATGTATATAAAGAGTCTGTTATGAGACGTTTGTGGTAAGTTTGATTATTTTATGGGGGGCCCATATGTCATCATCTAAGAGTCTTCGTCAATAGTAATTACCTTCGTCAATAGTAATTAACTTTGTGAATAATAATTACCTTCGTCAATAGTAATTACCTTTACCAGACGTCAAACCACTTGCCGTTTCATATTACAGGCGTCGAATCACTTGTCGTTTCACATTACAGGCGTCGAACCACTTGTCGTTTCACATTACAAAAGGCCGAACCACTTGTCTTTTCACATTACAAAGCGCCAAACCACTTTTCTTTTCACATCACGATCGTCAAGCCACTTGCCTTTTCACACGGCAAAAAGTAAGCTAGAAATCTTCAATAAATAGAGGCCTAGTGCTTCATTATTTTTTCACGAATTCATTCAAGCTATAGAGAGAAAGTATAGAGAGAATAAGAGAAAGAAGAAAAGTATTTTGTTACTTACACTACCGCAATATTCAATCTCCTATTAAAAAGTAAGGGTGTTATTCTTTCTTATTCATGAAGAGAACTGCATTGTTATTCCATTGCTTATTATTCTCATTGGAATAACTTTTGATACGCTGGCTTACCCTATACTTGGTGACATTCTTCTATTATTCTCATTGGAACATCCTCATCAATGTGTGTTTTTACACCTTACACGGTTCCGTCTTTATTATTATTACATTGGAACATCCTGCCTGCGTGTGTTTTACACCGGACTGGTTCCATCTTTATTATTATTCTTGGAACATCCATGCTCATGTGTTTTACACGGCACTGGTTCCATCTTTATTATTATTACTCGCTTGGAACATCCTCATGCTGCATGTGTTTTACGCCAACTCCGGTTCCATTCTTTATTATTATTCGTTGGATATCCCGTGCATGCGTTTCTGTACTGACTGGTTCCGTTATTATTATTATTACATTGGAATAACTTTGCTCTATGTCTAATCTGCATGTACATGGTGATTTCTTTTGTTATTCCATTCTTTATTATACCCAATTGGTTAAAACTTTGACTTATACTCCATGAAATTAGTAGAATATCCTTGATATTTGCGTTTCATCCAATATCTTTTCATGGAAATATTCTTCCCGATCATTCTTGAATTTTACTCTACAAAACAAAGATCATGTTGACAATTTGGGCGTTAATAATTCTGGATAAAATAATTCTTGAACTTGTTTTATTGAATTCTTATATCATTGTCATCATCCTCATGTTTATATTTTTTTAAAGTCATCTGTACATGGCACATGGTGCATAGATGGACTTGGTATGATTATGACCGAGAGACTATTCGGTGTAATCATGGCCAGTAATGTTACAAATGATGTGGTAAAAATCCTCGATGGTAGTAGTGCATTGATGGATAGTTGTTGGCATGATCATGACTATTAATTAATACACAACTATTCTTGGCCGTAGTGCATGAATAATTGTGGTCGTGATACTAAAGAATATCCTTGGCCGTAGTGCGGGGTGATTCGATGATGTGGAATATTTATTAAAGTTTAGTCTCAAATTGTGGCGCCCCCAAAATAGGTATACATCACCCATTCCGAGTTGTCAATACATAGATACGAAAACAACTACAACTTTATTATTACAACAAGAAAAGCTGTGAGTTTAAATACAAATATTATCTTCTGACAATATTTATACTCACATAAATCCTCATCACATTTATTGATACATTATTTTACAAAATGGTGAGGACTACTAAACAATCCTTTTCTAAAACCTTCATTCCATACCCCGACTAAGTACTCGCTATATTCTCGCCTCCCGAGAAGAATGGAACAAAAAGGAAAAGGGTGAGCTCAACTAGCTCAAGAAGAATATTATGACTAAGATAATATACAACAAATTATCGTTAGTCTTCAACAGGAAAAATTTAATAGAATACAATAGACAACAAATTTTCAATCAATATTCGCGCAATGAAATAATAATTCATTAGAAGAGTTAAGTAGAGAATGCAAACTACTATCCTCTATGTATGAATTTAAAAGTTCATCGTCAATCTTTTATCCACCTGTAACAACAATCAATATACATCCGAATCAAATATTCATCTTTGCACTACAGGGCCAAAGATATTCATCACCGGTCATGTTCATTTAAACACTGCTCATCTTTTTGCTACTGAGCCAAAGATATTAATCGATCTAAATCATGTTCATCTTAACACTGCTCATCTTTTGCACTACTGTGCCAAAGATATTCTTCGAAATCATTCATCTTTGCACTACACAGCCAAAGATATTCAATAATATCATCATTTAAGACTGAGGATGATGAAAAATATTTTTAAAGAACGAATCCAGAGAAACAAAATGACAAGGATTAAGGATTAAGGATTCGTACTTTGTTTTATCCATGTACAACAATACCCCAAAAATAATCACAGTGGTGTAAAATTCAAGAATGATCAAAACATGGATACAATCAAAGCTAGTATCCAAAATAGATGTTTTGGACAAAAAAGAAGAAATTTTATTTTTTGGTGAATAGTACCGTATATGTGAATAGTGCCAGATATCGTGAATAATGCCGAGATACGTGAATAATCTGATATACATGAATAGTAAATCCGACACCAAAAGATAAAAATTCCACAAAAACATCTTCACGCTTCATGAATAGTACTCGTGAATAAGTAACTCGTGAATAAGAACTCATGAATAGTAACTCGTGAATAAGAACTCATGAATAGTAACCTCCATATGAAAAAGTTCCAAATTTGATAAAAACTTCAGATCAACATTTCAAACATAATGATATTGAAGAAATAATATCATCACGAAAAAAAAATAATATCCCTTACCTCAAAGAATCAAGATTTCTTGAAGGAAAGGTCAAGTGATCTTTGAATGAAACTTGATCTTGACAAAGAACTCTCAAAGTATCTAAATACTCACAAAATACGCTCAATAATATAGAGAGAAGAGAAAAAACTTTGTTTACGGTGTGATTTTCAATTCTAACTTAGCCTTCTATTTATAGGAAAATGTTAGCCGTACCAAGCAGATTTGACTTCTACACGATGGCTTTACTACGCTACTATATTGCCACCCACCACATTTGAAATAAAATTCAGCACATTTCTTCACCAACCACAAGTGGGGCCCACTCAATTCTAGAATTTTCCACCAAAATCAATTATAACCCTAATTTCCTAATCGGACACCTCTTAAAATTCATAACAAATCATTCGTGCATTTTAACGGTTCAAAATTTGTGGACATATACTCAACTTATGTATGTATAACATACCAAAAATTACCACAATCCAACTCCGGATTAAAAATTATAATCCCCGCAATATATCTCAAAACCCACGATTTAATTTTTAATACCTCCAACTGTAAAATACTTGATAAAACACCTCAACAATAATTTCTTCATTTATAACCACATAAATAAATCCATCATTTATATCCACATAAAATAAATATTTCTTTATTATATGAATCAATAATTAATTATTCATAAATAATATTACGTAATCACAATTATGACAACCAGGTAGTTCCTGAAAGAAGGGCTTTCCGATAAGGATTTCTCCTTCTTGGTGCGCAATTAGGTGACCAAACCTCTCCTCGATGTAACTTTCTAGACATTGCCAATAATGCTATCTAATAATATTATTTAAATAATATGAATTATTGATCCGATAATGGAGATAATGTGCGTTGGACAATTATTGAACAACAATAATATAAAATATCAACGCAGCAATTATTGAATCAATAAAATAAAATATTGAATAAGAATTACCGTAAAAATTATTGAGTAAAGTGCCTTCTTACGTAAGGATCAATAATTCAACAATACTTTGTGCAATACTGCGTGCTACTCTTTAGCAACCACGCCAGATTCTCAGTATTTTAACCAATAAGGGTATTCCAATGATCTTAACTTGTAATAACTACGCCAAGTTATTTTTAACCAACTTATATTTGTCGTTTTCTTCATCCAATCGCTTTCAAGTTATGGGGCCCACACATTCTTTGCTACCGTCAGTATTTAATATTCCCCGACAAAGATCTAATATTCCACGACAAAAAACGAATATTCCCAAACAAAATGAATATTTTATAACCACTTGCTTATTTTGAAATATTTGCGTATTTAACCCTTAACTATCCACATTAATCAAATCAACCCTTACTATTTCAAAATAATAAATAAAGGAAATTCCTTTTTATTTAAAAATTTGAGGTCTTACAACCTCCCTCCTTATGAAATTTCGTCCTCTAAATTGGCGTATATACTGGTGTTTCAAAAGGTGAGGATACCTCGCTTTTTCCGCTTCCGTTTCCAATTCCTGTGTCATTTCCTCTATATAGCATGATTCCTCCACAAAACTTTAACTTGTGGTATGACCTTTCATGGCGTAGGGCATGCTCCTTCTATCCAAGATCTTGATAGGTACCTCCTCATACGTTAAGTCTTCTATTATCTCGTCCGGCTTCTAACTTCAATAACGTGGTTCGGTCTTTCACATATTTACTGAAATGCGGATATGTGAAACACATTATGAACACGAGACATACTTTGAGGTAACGCAAGTCTATAGGCTACATTTCCTACTTTCGGTCAAGAATTTGAAATGGACCAATAAATCGTGGATTGAGCTTTCCTCTCTTCCCAAATCTTGTAACTCCTTCCATGGAGCAACTTCATGAACAATACATGATCCCCACATTAAATTCCACGTCCTTTCGATGAAGATCCGCATAACTCTTTTGTCGATCTTGAGCCGTTTGTATACGCTTGTCGAATTATTTGGATCTTTTCGGTGATCATACGTCTTAACTTCGGGTCCCAACAATGTTGCTTCACCCACCTCATCCCAACATATTGGAGAACGACATTTTTCGTCCATATAATGCTTGAATGGAGCCACACCTATACTTGCACGATAATCTGTTGTTGTAAGAGAATTCCACCAATGGTAAATACTTATCCTAACCGCCTTTGAAGTCTAGGACACGAGTCTTAATAAATCTTCAAGAGTTTGAATAGTCCTCTCGATTGTCCGTCCAGGTTTGGGGATGGTATGCGAACTAAATCGCAAATCCGTGCCCATAGCTTTTTGCAAGCTAACCCAAAATCTTGAAGTGAATCTTGGGTCACGATCCAAAACTATGGATACGGGCATGCCATGCAACCTCACAATCTCATTTACGTGCATACTAGCAAAGACGTTCAAGTGAATAAGTCTCCCGTATCGGCAAGAAATGAGCGACTTGGTTAATCTATCAACAATAACCCAAATAGCATTGATGCCTTGAGAAACCGTAGGAAGACCCGTAATATCGAAATCCATGGTAATGTGTTCCACTTCCATTCCAGGAATCTCAAGTGGTTGCAACGGACCCTTAGGTACTAGATGCTCCGCCTTTACACGTTAGTGAGTTAAACACATCGAGATAAACTTTGCAATCTCTCTTCATATTATTCCACCAAAATGTATGTCAAGATCACGATACATTTTAGTACTTCCGGATGGATTGCAAATGGTGTATTGTGTGCTTCCATCATAATCTTGTACTTCAAATCGAGTCGTTAGGAACACAAAGTCTAGAGTGGACTCAAGTATTCCTTCTTCATCAATTCTCGCTTAGGAATAGCTCCTTCTTGTACTTTCTTCTTCATACGTGTCATACCGGCCGGCCTGCCGGCTTGAGCAACCTTAACTTTTTCTATTAAAGTTGGCTCTGTCGCGATACTTGACATCATCGCACTGCTTTCGTTCCGCATATGATCTTCTACTCAATAAATCGCCTACCACGTTCGCTTTACCAGATGGTATTGAATAATGTGGTCGTAGTCTTTCAATAGCTCGAGCCAACGTCATTATGGCGTGTTGAGTTCTTTTGAGTGAAGAAATATTTAAGGCTTTTATGGTCTGAATATATCTCCACTTTCTCCCCATATAGATAGTGCCTCCATATCTTTAAGCGTGAAAACGATATTGCGCCAACTCTAGATCATGAGTAGGATAATTCCTCTCATACTCTTTAAGTTGTCGCGAGGCATAGGCTATGACTTTCCCACGTTGCGATGAGAACACATCCTAACCCTTTGCACAAGCATCATCAGAGATAACAAATCCATCCGAACCAGATGGTATTGTTAGAACAGTCTTAAAATAAGTCTCCTCTTAAGCTCTTGGAAACTTTTCTCGCATTCTTCATTTAAACGAATTTCGTATCCTTCGAAGTTAGTTTGAGTTAATGGAGTAGCGATTCGAGAAAACCTTCCACGAATCTCCGATAATAACCAAATAAGCCCAAAAGCTACGTCTTGATCCACCGACTTTTGTTTGCTCTAACTTTGTATTGCTTCAATCTTCACGGATCAACAGATATCTCCATGTTTTGACACCACATGCCCAAGAAAGGCTACTTCCTCAAGCCGAACTCGCATTTCTTCAATTTGGCATATAGTTGGTTTTCACGAAGCCTTTGGAGTACCAAATTTTTCAAATGGTGCTCATGATCTTCACGACTTTTGGAATATATAAGGATGTCATCAATAAAGACAACAACGAATCGATCCAAATATTCCTTGAATACTCGGTTCATCATATCCATGAAAGCCATAGGAGCATTAGTTAGTCCGAAAGACATGACTAAGAATTCATAATGCCCATACCAAGTTCTCGGGCGATCTTTGGAATATCCTCGCCTCTAATTTTCAAATTGATGATATCCGAATCGAAGATCGATTTTTGAAAAGAATTGTGCCCTCAGAAATCGGTCAAACAAGTCATCAATACGAGGTAATGGATACCTATTCTTGATGGTGACATGGTTCAATTCCCGATAGTCAATACAAAGTCGCATACTCCCGTCTTTTCTTTTTACAAATAAAACAGAGCAGCACCCGAGGAGATGTACTTGGGAAAAGAAATCGATGTCCAACAATTCCTCGTAGTTGGACCTTTAACTCCTGAAGTTCAATAGAGCCATTCGATATGGGGTTTAGAAATGGGCTTTGTACGTGTTCAAGATCAATAAAGAATTCAACTTCACGCTTACGGGGGTGACCGGAAGTTCTTCTGAAATACGCCAGAAAGTCAATAACAACAGAATATTATTATTCAAATTTGACGTGTCTTTATTCAAATCCATAACATGGGCTAAGAAAGCTTGACATCCGTTTTTGAATAAACGAATAGCTTTATGATTAGATATGATAGTGATTGATTTTAACGGTTTAGTTGCTTGAATTAAATAACAACAGTTGGTTAGGAATATGAAAACTAACAACCTTACGAAAACAATCAATTTTGGCATGATGAGTAGTTAACCAATCAATCCCTAAAATCACATCAAAAGCAAGTATCTTTAAAGAGATAAGGTCAACGGTAAGGTGATGGTGCCAACTTGAATCAAACAAGATTTATAAACAAAGGATGTGATGAAAGTTTCTCCTAACGGAGTTTCCACAGAGATAGGTCAAAGTCTAATTTCTCCTGAGTCGAGTTTAAACGTTGAGCACATGCGGGAGAGATAAATGAATGGGTAAAGACCGGTGATCAAGTAAGGTATAAACTTCGCAAGAATTTATAAATAGCTTACCGTGATCACCTCGTTTGGGTTCCTCGCATTATGACCAAATCCAACAAACGCTCTTCCGGAATCGTTGACTTTGACTTTTCTCGGGATGATTTTTTAGTCACCGTCCCCATTGAACTAGGTTTCGCTACTGTATAATCTCGAAAGCGATATGTCCTTCCTTTCCACAACTATAGCATACCTTGAACTGTTGTGGGCGCTTTGACCGATATGTCCCTCTTTTCCGCATTTGTAGCATATAATGGGTGGGTCGTTCTCCTCCCTTAGAACCCGATTCTTTGCTTAAGACTGCTGCCTTCACATAGTCGTTGTTAAATCTCCTCTTTTTAAAATCTCCTCCCGACTCGCTTCTTCATTTTTCACGACCATGATTACCACCAGAGTGGTTACCATTTCGTCCGTCTGCTTTCTTTCTCCGCAGGTTATCATTATTCTGTTGATTGCCATCTCTCGGTACGATCCACGGTTATGGTCCTCGGTTGACCGTACTTTCGTTATCTCGCCTACAATAATTGAGCCTCATTTACAACATCTCAATAAAGAGAAAGTTTATGAGAAATGAGATATGACGTATGCCAGTGTTTCAAACCTCTAAGAAACATCCGCGTCATACGTTCCTCATTCTCCACCAAATGAGGTCTGAACTGGATAACTCTGCAAACTTTGCCTCGTCTTCGAGACACCGCCATGTTGTTTTGCTCTAATCGATGAACTCCACTTCCTTCATATACGCGAACACTTTCGTGAAAGTATTTGTCATTAAATAGTCTCTCAAACGTCTCCCAAGACATGCTTTGAGTCGCGGTTGGATGGATGTACGCTTCACAGACTCCCACCCGATAGTCTCGCCTCGCCACTTTAACATAAAGGTGGCGAATGGAACCTTCTGTTCCTCCGTGCATCCTAAGACATCGAATATCTTGGTAATTTGTTTGACCCATGTTTCCGCATGATCGGATCCGCTTTCCCCTTAAATTCGTGGTCCCAACTCTTTGAGCGAATGGTCATTGTGATAACCCGTGAATTGCTATCATTTCTCCCGTATTTTGAACACAAGTCTCCTCGTCGATTTTGCATGAATCTGCAAAAAGCTTCTAAACATCCCTCGTTCATCATCTCGCCATTGGTGTTGTTCACAGAGGAACATTGCCCGACTGTTACCGCGTTCTCCTCGTTGGTAAGTCTGACAGCATCTCCACGGTCTCATTTACTCCATCATTAATATTCTCGATTCGACATTCTCAAATCATCATAAAACAAGGGTTAATTAAGGAAATCAATATATCACATAATATCCCTATATCTTGACCAACTAACAAATAAACTTAGGTAGGACACACTAGCGAAGGATTTACTCGCTCTCCCTCCTAGTTCTATTCCCCAATCTCCTTGAGATCATATCCCTAAGCTCGATACCAATTGTAACTCATGTCCCAACTGTGGACAAGACTCCTCACAAGTGGTACTCTATCGGGTTTGCCATTGTGAATCGGCGTCCCCTACGGAGAGTCCGGCTTGGTGCATCCCCATCAACAGAAGTCACCAAATGAGAGGCTCGGGGCTCTTTCTTTATAGCTCTCGATACCAACCGTGGCGCCCCAAAATAGTATACATCACCCATTCTCGAGTTGTCAATACATGATACGAAAAACAACTACAACTTTATTATTACAACAAGAAAATCATGAGTTTAAATACAAATATTATCTTCTGACAATATTTATACTCACATAAATCCTCATCACATTTATTGATACATTATTTTACAAAATGGTGAGGACTACTAAACAATCCTTTTCTAAAACCTTCATTCCATACCCACTAGTACTCTCGCTATATTCTCGCCTCCCGAGAAGAATGGAACAAAAAGGAAAAGGTGAGCTCAACTAGCTCGATAAAGAATATTATGACTAAGATAATATACAACAAATTATCGTTAGTCTTCAACAGGAAAAATTTAATAGAATACAATAGACAACAAATTTTCAATCAATATTAGCAATGAAATAATAATTCATTAGAAGAGTTAAGTAGAGAATGCAAACTACTATCCTCATGTATGAATTTAAAAGTTCATCGCTCATCTTTTATCCTGTAACAACAATCAATATACATCCGAATCAAATATTCATCTTTTGCACTTTACAAAGCGAAGATATTCATCATTAATCATGTTCATTTAAACACTGCTCATCTTTGCACTACAAAAGCCAAAGATATTAATCGATCATCGTGTTCATCTCAACACTGCTTTATCTTTGCACTACTGCCAAAGATATTCTTCAGAAATCATTCATCTTTTTGCTACTACAGCCAAAGATATTCAATAATATCATCATTTAAGACCGAGGATGATGAAAAATATTTTTAAAGAACAAATCCAAAGAAACAAAATGACAAGGATTAAGGATTAAGGATTCGTACTTTGTTTTATCCATGTCCAACAATACCCCAAAAATAATCACAAAGTGTAAAATTCAAGAATGATCAAAACATGGATACAATCAAAGCTAGTATCCAAAATAGATGTTTTGGACAAAAAGAAGAAATTTTATTTTTGGTGAATAATAGTGCGATACGTGAATAAGACTCAGTATACATGAATAGTAAATCCGACACCAAAAGATAGAAATTCCACAAAAACATCTTCACGCTTCATGAATAGTACTCGTGAATAGTAACTCGTGAATAGTAACTCATGAATAGTAACTCGTGAATAGTAACTCATGAATAGTAACCCCATACATGAAAAAGTTCCAAATTTGATAAAACTTCAGATCAACATTTCAACATAATGATATTGAAGAAATAATATCATCACGAAAAAAAATAATATCCCTTACCTCAAAGAATCGATGATTTCTAAGGAAAGGTCTCAAGTGATCTTTGAATGAAACTTGTCTTGATAAACTCTCAAAGTATCTAAATACTCACAAAATACGCTCAATAATATAGAGAGAAAGAGAAAAACTTTGTTTCTCGGTGTGATTTTCAATTTAACTTAGCCCTCTATTAATAGGAAAATGTTAGCCCGCCAAAGCATTTGACTGCACCTGATGGCTTTACCTGCTATTATTGCCACCCACCACATTTGAAATAAAATTCAGCACATTTCTTCACCAACCACAAGTGGGGCCCACTCAATTCTAGAATTTTCCACCAAAATCAATTATAACCCTAATTTACGAATCGATAACCTCTTAAAATTCATAACAAATCATTCGTGCATTTTTAACGGTTCAAAATTTGTGGACATATACTCAACTTATGTATGTATAACATACCCAAAAATTACCACAATCCAACGGTCGGATTAAAAATTATAATCCCCGCAATATATCTCAAACCCCTGATTTAATTTTTTAATACCTCCAATCTGGTAAAATACTGATAAAACACCTCAACAATAATTTCTTCATTTATAACCACATAAATAAATCCATCATTTATATCCACATAAAATAAATATTTCTTTATCATATGAATCAATAATTAATTATTCACAAATAATATTACGTAATCACAATTATGACAACCAGTGTAGCCTCGAGAAAGAGGGGCTTTCAGATAAGGATTTCTCCTTCTTCACCGCATTAGGTGACCAAACCTCTCCTCGATGAACTTTCTAGACATTGCCAATAATGCTATCTAATAATATTATTTAAATAATATGAATTATTGATCCGATAATGGAGATAATAATGTCGGTGACAATTATTGAACAACAATAATATAAAATATCAACGCAAAGAATTATCAATCAATAAAATAAAATATTGAGCGATAAGAATCTTCCGTAAAAATTATTGAGTAGTGCCTTCACGTAAGGATCAATAATTCAACAATCTCATAATACCGTCACAAGTAATCTTCTTGTGCAACCACGCCATTCATCAGATTTTAACCACCACCGAGTATTCCAACAATCTTTAATTGAATAACTACTACTGTAGTTATTTTTAACCAACTTATATTTGTCGCTTTTCTTCATCCAATCGCTTTTCCGTTATGGGGCTCACACATGGTCATACTGTCGTTGTCATCACGAATATTCTCACAACGATTTAATATTCCACGACCAAACTAATATTCCCCAATAAAATGAATATTTTATAACCACTTCTTATTTTGAAATATTTTACAGTATTTAACCCTTAACTATCCACATTAATCAAATCAACCCTTACTATTTCAAAATAATAAATAAAGGAAATTCCTTTTTATTTAAAAAAAAAAATTTCGGGGTCTTACATCGCCTATAATTAACGATGATGAAAAACCTTTTAAATCATAAAAGATAGTAGATTTTATTTTCTCTTCAATTTTTTTAATGGATTCTTTGGTTCATCAGAAGTAAACTTGATGTTCATTATATTTTATCGGTTTAACATTTGTTGTAAGCTAATGATAATTTATTCTGCATTATCTTAGTCATAATATTTCTTCTTGATCGAGCTAGTTGAGCTCACCCTTTTCTTTCAATTTTCATTTTCTTCGAAAATGAGAATATAAATTTGGGGACGAGTCAATCTGAGAGTAATGGTCCGAGGATAGCATTAGTAGTCCTCACTATTCCGTGAAATAGTGTGATAATAATTGTAATGAGGATTCCTTTTGAGTTTGTATGATCTCTAGTAGACAATATTTGTATTCAAACTCACAGTTTATGTCGTATTGTACACAACAGTTATATTAGTAAGTTGTATTTAAATTCTGTACCATGTATCTGACTACCCAAGATGGGTGATGTATACCTAATTTTGGGGGCGTCACAACTATCACATAAGTTGTTCACATACTGTTCACATATATATTGATATAGTCTACGTAATTTGCTTTGCAGGTGGGCCATATCAATGTGCTGTGTATATGAGCGGTTGTATATGACAGAAAACTTATTCTTAAGCATACTTAGTATGGATTTAATTTTAATCGATTACTATCTGATGTCGGCAACGCATGTTAGAAGGTAATATCTTTCTACGTATTGTTTCAGATAATCGATCGATCAACTTATCATTAAATTAATCTCATAATAACCAGATCCGTGAGTTATGGGTGTGTAGAAAGATTGCAAAATTAATTTATTTAAAAACAAATCCTAAATAATACTCTATTTTTTTCAAAAAAAACAATGGTAGACATTTTATGGTTAACTTCAGTATCACATTTAATGTGGTTAGCCCCTGTTTTAGACTAATCTCTAATTTAAAATTTTGAATTAAATACATCCTAAATTTTAAATTTCAAAATAATTTATACCATTCACATTCAATACATTAAAATAATTTGTACCCTAAATTTTAGTACAAAATGTGTAAATTATATTAAAATTTAAAGTTTAGAATGTATTTAATTTAGGATGTACAATTTAGAATTTAGTCCCTGTTTGAATTATTTATTTTTTGGCTTGATGCCAAAACCTCCATTTGGAACAAGTATCTGTCTGTCATGATCAAAGTCAAATCAAGTGGACGAATATCAAGACTTGAAAAAGAAATTCTCTGCACTACGGCCGAATCGCAGGTCCATTTGATCAAAACTGCATTTGTTTTTAGTGCTTGTTCGTACGATCAATTATTCAAAAGTAGAAACTCCTTTTTTATATAAAAAATAAATAAATAAATTGTTCTAAAATAGAAGGCAACTTTCATTCTTAAAATAAAAATACTTTGCCCGTTAAAAATTTAGAAAATATTTTGTTTTAATATGTTTTAAAATTGTAATATGTCATATTTATAATAAATGTTACGACTCTAATAAATGTTAGGAATGCGTTTGAAAAATTAGATTTTTATTATAATAAAAAAATCATGTTTTAAAAATATATGTATAATTTTAGAACATGGCTTATTTTTTAATAATGCGTTAATTAGTTTGAATGTGGTAAATATTGATAAAATGGAAGGGTAAAAATTGAACCAAAGCATAAGCAGTTTTAAAATAAAATACACATAAGAGTTAAGAAATTTGTTAATTAAGTCCATTCCATTTTTATTAATTACTAGCAAAATTTATTAATTAATTAGCCATACAGCTATGATACATGTAACGAAGAAGTCGGCACGTTCCTGTTGGATTCCAAATTTCAATTATGTCTGGCTGGCTGGCTACAACTGCATAATACCGTTTGCCTTCGTATCTACTTTATTAATTCTATGTACTATATGTAGTGCGTATACAAGAAGATCACCACCACCTTATTCACCAGCCGACGGATTTGTACGTGCAGGTAAACTTTTATTATTTGGATTTAATGAGTAGTGATTGAACTAAGCTTATTATGATAACCATTTCAAATTTTACATTCGTATTTGTCAGATCGACGTATATAATAAGAAAAATGATATATTGTCGAGTGTTTAAGTCGATTATTTAATTATCAAAAACGTGAATAAGTTATGTGAGTCAGGTTTAAGGTTGATCAAGTTCAACTCATTTTAAAATTATCAGGTTCGAGTTCAGACTTGGTCTTTTCGGGTTATAATAAATTTGTTCAAATTATGTCTATATAAGATCACGAGTTTCGGACTTTTTCGATCAAACCCTTATTAAAATATAAAATTATAATATTGACTCCGAAACCCAAAAAATATATAATAAATTAATTTATTTAAAATATTTGACATACATCAGTCTGTTTAGTAATCGAATTAAAGTTTAAATGAACATAAATAAGTGATTTTATAAGTACTCTAGTATTTATTATTTTTAATATTTAATCTCAATCTTTTTTATATTATTACTATATTTTATTATGAAAATGATATAAGTGAACACTTTATAAAAATATATGGTACTTAAAATAAATATAAATTGAGAGAATAAATATGTAATAATTTATATATACATATACATATATATATATATATAATACAATTTTTAACACTATAATTTGGTTGGATCTGTAATGGGTCGAATGACCTATTGATCAAGTTTGGTTCGAATTTCACTTTGGGCTTTATTTTTTGTACAAACTCACCTCAGCTAACTCCCAAATAGAATTTTAGCGAGCTTTAAATGGGTCGAACGAACGAGTTTCGGGCTTGACTGGTCCAATTGACAGTCTTATAAGTTATCAATATTAGTGATAATTTTTTTTAGAGAGATGTGTAATAAGTGGAGCCCTTCTATAAATTTCTATCAATCTCATGTATCGATAAACTTTGTAATTGTAATTCGACATAAATTTATCGTAATACATAGCACGACTCATAATAATAAGCTCAGCTTTTCGTTCCGAAGATATAAAATTAATGTTAGTCTTTTAAACCAAATTGGTTATATTTAAAATTTAAAATTCATATTATATATTTAACTTTCAAGAAAACAAATATTTATTATAATTAATAATACTACTTAAATAGTTTATGCATTTATAATTATATTATTTAAAATTAAATAAATACATATTTATTTCAAAGATAATTCAATATTTTAGAACATAGGACGCATATTATTTTTCATCATCTATAGTTTATGACAAAAAAGTGTTATACGGTTATACCTGCAAAAAGAAACAGGCGATCACATGCTGATTAAATTTGCCATACTTTTATTTAATAAGAGCCTTTAACTTACAGCACACTTTACCAGTAGTCCATGTTGGTGGGTGAGCCTTTAGTAAATTTCCATTGCACCCGTTTTATTTAATTATTTGCCTACTTAAATAGGATTATCCATCTATGGCTATAATTTTTTTAAAAAAATATTTTTAGGAGAAAAATGATATTATCATAATTGTTTGCCAGGTCTACATATTTGTATTAAGAGATCTTTTAAATAGTTAAGATAGAGACTAAACTATTCATATAATCTTTTAATACAAAAATATGAGACCTTAAGAGATTGACTGTTAATATGCATTAAGATGCAATCAAACACTACTTAATACAAATTAGAGCATAAGCCGAAACATGATTGAGTCGAATTTAAGGTTTCTAATATGTCGAACCAAAGTTTTGAGAAATAAATCTTGTCAAAATTCTCAAGACTAATATTAACGTGTTTATTAATCATTTTAAACTAGCTTTTTCGTGTAGAAAATAAATTGATATTGCACAATTTTTTTATTTATATTTAATATTACTATTTCTTTAATACAATGAGACAAATTACTTTAATTATAATTAAACATGATTTTAATTTTCATTTTTGGATCAATAATTGAATTTGATAATTTTCCTATATTTAAACTTATAAAAAAACTAATAATAGAAACAGTCTTCTATAAACAAACAATAATTCTCAAGTTAATTCGGAATAATAGGCAAAATTACTCATTTAGTCTTTATACTCTTACTTTAGTTTCATTTTACTCTTTCTACAATTTAATTTTCCTTCTACTAATTTGTATGTGAACATTGTCGTCCTTTGTAGGGGTGAAAGGTAATAAACGAAATTTTGAATGTTTCTTTAGTATTTTCTCTTTTACCAATAACATAATTCAAAATAAAATTCTCATAATTAATTTCAACCAATCCAATTTTTATGTACAAAATTCTAGTTATCATTTTAGATATAAAAGTGAAAATAAAAATTGACAAAACAAAACTGAAATTAAAAATACAAAATTTTATAGTTAATTTCTACATAAAAATGAAACTACATTAAAAAATTAATTAAATCCGTCTTTAATTTTTTAAGGACTTAATTATTGCAAGTGAATTCGATAATAAAACAAAAGAACAAAATTTTGAGTCAGCGATTAAAGATTGAATTGAATTGAATTTTATTCTTTTATTTGAATTTAGTTATGTACAAATTAATTATAAATTTTTGATATTTTTGAACTTTGATTTTAAAAGAGATTGAATCGGATGAAATTAATTGTGTAAGATAAAACGAAACAATAGGAAAAAAATAATACTAAAAACAACTCAAAATTCAATATTGGCATTTAATTTTTCTTTCTAATGCAAACAAAAGGACAATATTGTTCATATACAGAATAGTAGAGGGACAATTTTAAAAATAAAAATTATGCAAGGACTAAAATAAATGTAAAAAACGAGTACAAGTACTAAATGAGTTGTTTTGCCGATATAATACGAGAGAGCTCTCCAATCTTAATTTCAATCGCACTCCAGGGTCCGGAGGAAAAGCGAGCGAGGGACCGAGATTTGCTCTTTTTCTCTCTCTAAGAAGTAGACAGAATCATAATAATGGGTTTCTTTTCGTTCCTCGGAAGGCTTCTCTTTGCGTCTTTCTTCATCCTCTCTGCTTGGCAAATGTAATCTCTCTCTCTCTGTAGATCCGCTATTTACAGATATATGTATGTGTTTTACGTTTTTAGATGTGTCCCGTATATTTGTGGTGTTTAAGATCTAGTTCTAAAATCATGTATGTGCTTTTATTGTACTAAATCTTGATGGGTTCTTATTTTTATGCTAAGTTGAGTAAGATGATGATATTCAAGTTGTGGGTAAACTTCCTCAGTAGCTAGCTGTCCGTGATGATTAATTTGTTTCCTTTTACCTCTGTGCTTTTGAGGACTGATTGACCTCTGTTTAAATATTTCCTTAATAAGTAAGTTTAACCTTAGCCTAGAAGAAGCATAGCTTCCAATGGATTAATTTTAGTGGTTGACTTTCTATTGTGGATGCAACTATTATGTTTTACCCCAATAAAAAAAATTGATGACTGTAGTTTAAATTAAGATGCTTTGTTTTGCTAAATGGTAGTACTAGTTTTGATGTCAAAGTGGGTTGATGTAGTTGTGTTCTTTTAGCCACTAGTTTTTGTATGTTGATGTTTTAGTGATGGTAAGCTGATGAATGCAATCAATGATTACGATGTGATAAAAGGTTGATGTTTGCCCAAGTACTTTTTTCGTTTTCATTATTGAGCAACGGTAATAAATAATGAAAAGGTTTTTAAGAATTATGAGAATGTAGTTCTTGAAATTCTATGCATAATTATGGACCTTTATCATATATCACTTTTCAGAATTGTTTCCATTCTTATTTCTACAATCCCGTCTTTAAGCAGCCACCAGAATGATTACAAGGATATATTAAAAGCACCAATTTTTTGTGTATCAGCTGTTGACATTTTTTCGTAAATCAGTTGAAAGTTTTTTTTTAAGTCTGAACTATCGTTGAAGAACTTCTTCAAATGTTGCTTTCTCAATGTGTGGTTCAGTATGGGTTGGATGAAAATGAATCTATGTAATTATTCTGAATTGAGGTTACAGATTCATCAAGCTTATCAATCAAGTCTAGTGTTTTCAGTTGTCCTGGTATGTTGTTGCAGATGTGCATGTTGGTCACTTGACACCCTTTTGCTTGGGTCCGTATTAAATACCCCGAAACAGATGAATATACTAATACAACAATTTCTGTATTGGATGCTTATAAACTCTGATCAAATATTGTTTGTGTGAATGGTCTGATGTACTTTCAAGTTTCACTATGTTCACATGTTGTGATCATAACATTTATGTTCTTTTAAGTTTCAAGTACATGGTCTTTCTTTTGTTGCTATATCATTATTGTACTTGGACTGTGTACGAGAATGTCCTTCCTTGGCGTCTCGATTATATTTTTTGGTCATTTTCTTATCCTTGTAAGATCTTGAAGAAGGATCCCATTAAAAAAAGGTCAATTGAGAGGTTTCATTTATATGTAGTGAAGTCATTTCAATTAAATTTTTTACACCTTGCTGCATCAGTTCTGACTCATTTGAGAACTAATTTGTAATGTAAACTATTTCATATCATTTTGAGATTTAATTATGGTTCCTTATTCAATATGTTCCCATTCATGTCTGGAATTTTACATTATGTTTTCAAACCCAAATCGTGATGATTCCCAGCTAAAGAAATGATTTATTTTATTGGTTTTCCAATAGAAGATTATGTGCTCTTTTTTTGCTGATACGGTAACGGCATGCATCTGAGCAGGTACAATGAATTTGGTGTTGATGGTGGGCCTACAGCAAAGTTATTTGCTCCCAAAGTAGCTGTTCTCCAGAAATTTCTAACCTCTACGTTTGGTGATGCACCAACTATTGACGTAAGGCTCTAATTTATTCTTTTTAGTTTCTGTTCCCCTTATAAAGGGTTTGATGCTTCATTTTGCTTGTGTATTCCTTCCAAAATTTGAAGATGCATTTTTTCAGGTTAGGCATTTTGTTGCAGCCTCTTTGTCACTAAAAGGTCTTGGGGGTTTGCTATTTATATTTGGCAGCCCCATTGGCGCTTATCTTCTGGTGAGGATTTGTCTACTTCCCAATTTATATTTTCTTCTCATTTCATGGGTTAAATTGATAAAGAATTGTAGCTTTGAATTCTCCGCTGTTACTGCTGATTCTTTGATGACCGAACTTATCTTGTTCCTGCTTTTCTAATAATCAATTGAATTGTGTAGATGTATAACTTGGTGTTCACCTCTCCAATATTGTACGACTTCTACAACTATAACATTGATGAACCAGAATTTGAGGCTCTTGGGCTGGAGTTCCTGCAGGTTTATATGATTATCTTTAATATTTTTCCTTGTCATAGATATATGTTCTTCATGTAGACTTTGGTTAAATAACATTTGCACTTTTTGGCAGTGCCTTGCACTTTTCGGTGCATTGCTTTATTTCATAGGGATGAAGAACTCAATTCCAAGGAGGCAAATCAAAAAGAAGACCGCCAGACCAAAGACGGCTTAATTCTCTGGAAGATATAGTAGACTGTATTCTTCTCTAGGTGTTTTAAATTTCAGGATGTTAAATGGGTTGCATTACAGATTTTCTATAGGCACATTTAGCTATTCTCTGTGCTGTAATTTTCCTAGCTCCGGAACTTCATTTGACCAATATTAGCCCCCATTTATGGGGAGATACTCCTTAGCAAGTACAAATTTGAAGTATGAAATATACTCCATATTGTTAGGCTGCCTCGACTCTTTTTTTTATTTATGCCCTTGGTCTTATTTTTATGGCATTATTGAGTGCAGGGTTTTAGCCTCATAGGTAACGGTTGCTTCTTTATAAATTAGACTGCTTAAGATTTGAATACTTTCATTTTCCCAAATTTGAGACATGCAATAGTAAAAAATTACTTTTCTTGTTTTTTATTTAATGAGTTTGTGTTTAGAAATACTAAGCTAAATGTGTGTAGACGAATAAAATCATTTTTGGTTCACCAAAATTTGATTCCCACCTTAAATATCTGAAAATATAATGAAATAATTTTATATAAAAAAAATTGTTAGAAGAAATCGAGTCTAGAGTGGCTCCAACCATATTCTCACTATAGTTACTCCTAAAACAAGTGTGCGCAAATTCATCAACTCATTTTTTTTTAGTTTTCTATTTTAATTTTTTGCATGCTCAATGAGTGTGTATATATATATATATATATATATATATATATATATATATATATATATATACAAATATAATCTGAGATATATAGCTTTGTGTATGATTGGAGTACTCATTGTTGACTGTTTCTCATTCCACTTTGTAGGTTTAATTAAGAGATCGGCAAATGGTTACTAGAAGCTCCAACATGTGCAGTGAAGGTTGGAGGAAAAGGGTCAATGGGGGGAGGGTTACTGGTACCTCTAAAGCCTGTTCGGGAAAGTTAAAATATAATTTAATTTATAAATTATTTTAAATTGTGATTTAAAAATAAAAACGTTCGATACTAATTTGACTTGCTACTCGTAAGTCAGAAATTAAGTTAAAACAAATTATAAAGTTATTCAGTTCATAATAATTTATAAGTTAAAATAAATATAAAAATTACTAAAAAGAATATTAATAAAAAAGAGACAAAATAAACATTACATTTGGTCGATTAAATTAATTTATTTTATAATAACTTATAAGTCGTTTTAAATAAGTCATGAGAGAATCACTTTTTTTTTTTTACTTAAAACTCAATTTATAAGTCAAAAAATAAATAATTATAAGTTGATTTAATCAACTTATAAGTTATTTCCGAATATGCCCTTAATATATTACTCCCCTCTGCTCTAAAAGAGTTTATTTTTATTTTTATTTTTATTTTTATTAAACATGGTTCAACTGCTTTTGCAAAGACGTTTAATGGAGAGCTTACTACAGTCTACGAAACACATAGGTGCGGGAATATGAAAATATTTAAACGGTTGGTTGGGTGGCTAAATATTCGACGCTCATCTTACACGTGTATGATTAAGGTTATAAAATGAGCGACAGTTTTGATTCGATTTGTATTCATTCGATTAAAAGTTTGATTCGAACTCGGCTTAAAATATAAATGATTCAAATATGAACAAATTTTAAAGTTTGATAAATTACTCATGTCTCCTCAAATTGCAATTTTATATTGATACACGAATCATATTAGTTCAAATTGTCCGAACTCGATTTGAGATCGTGCTCGACTCGGTAGCTAATCAAATCTTAATCAAACCTTATTTTATACTCGATAAATTTTGTGAATCAAATATGGGCAACTCAATACTTAACTCGACTTGATTCATTTACACCCTTATGTACGACGACGTAATTATGGAACTTCGGCTCGCTTGGCCCGACCCATTTATCTCTCGTATCCAAAAAATTTTAAAATGTTACGTAAAATGCAAATACCAAGTTATATTTGGTTGATTTTGAGTAGGTCTGCAAACGAATCAAACCGTTATCAAATAGATTCGATTCGAGTTCGATTCGATTGCCTTACCGAGTCAAGTTTGCATATGGTATTACATTCGATTGCTCGATCAAACATGTTCGCGAACCATGTGATTCGGTTCAACTTGTTCGCGAACAGTTCGGTTTGAGTTCGATTCGAGTGATTTGCGAGTAACTCGTGAGATACTAGAGTATTTACAATATTTGGCCTAAAATTTGCTTAAATGCGTTGATGATGTTCGCGAATATGATGATTTTCGACTATGTTCACGAACTCGAGCATGTTCATGAACAACTAACGATCCGAAATTGCACATGTGTTGGTTCGATATCGTGTTACTCGAACATGTTCGAGTTCGACTTATTGTATTTGAGTTTGGTTCGAGTTCGATAAAGTTTGGATCGAATCGTTTGCAACCCTAATTATGAGTCAACTCAACAGTTCAATTCTGATACTCCCTCCGTTCCTAAAAGATTGTTGTTTTAGAAGAAAAAATTTGTTCAAATTTATTTGTTGTTTACAACTTTTAGGTGAATAAATTATTTACTTTCTTGTATTATCCCTACCTTCTCTTATTGTCCTAAGAAATTATTTCCCTTTTATTAATAATTTTCAACTTCTCATAGTAATGAAATTTCAACCAATTTTTAATTATTAAATAATAGTATTAAATGACTTTCTTAATTCATGTACAAAAACCTTAAACGACAATATTTTAAAAACGAAGGTAATAAATTAATAGCTTAATTATTATTTTCATGTTTTATTGGTCATAAATTTTGTTATTCCCAAATGTCAACTCAAAAGTTTTGTTTTTTAACAAATTTTAGTACACTTTTATTATGACAAAAAACACCTTTATTCTATTGTGTTTGTCCAATTATAAGCATTGAACTACTATACTTTAAAAAAAATGTAATAGACTTATTGTGCTTTTTAAAAAATTTTAATCAGACCCGTCCAATTTTATTGTCACTTATTTTTGATATTTTTACTTAATTCATTTTCACGTGAAAATAAGACTAATTGACTATAACATTCTGCTTTATACATATCCCTCTCAATATTGAAACAGTATTTTATGCCTTAATTTTCCGCTAAAGCATAAAAAAGAAAAAAACACTTTCCATTTCTCTCTCCCGTCAAAGCCGTGACGGAACTATCCCTTTATCTGCCAATCCCAGTACGCCACACAGCTCCGGATACAACGCCTTCCTTATTTCCCCATAAACTACGCCGTCCCACTTCCTCTTCGCCAACTCCTCCCCTAGGCGCAATGCAGCCTCCACCGTGCTATCCCCGCTATCGTGCGCGGAGTCTATCAACCCCATCGCCACCGCCTCCTCCGCCTTAACCTTCGCCGCCTTCAACAACACGTCCCGCCGAGCAGCCGGCGAAGCCACCTTAGACCTAAACAGAGCCGAGAAATAATCGGGAAGCGTCAAACCTATATCGATCTCGCTCATGTACAGCACACCTCTATCGCGCCTCATCAGGACGTAGTCGTGGCTCAATCCTAGCAGCATCCCCGCCGCCGCGGCGTGGCCGGTCACGGCGGCGATCGTCGGCATCGGGAGCGAAATCAGATCGGCCACCACCTGTTTGAATAAATCCACCATCTGGACGAGCCGATCCTGTGCGGCGGCGAGGGAGCCCGAGGCTTGGGCCCAGTCGAGGTCGAAGCCGTTGGAGAAGAACTTGCCGTCGGCGACGGTGATCAGAACAGAGCCGCGGGTGGACTGAGCCTTGGCTTGGGAGAGGGCGGAACGTAGGGAGGCGATGAGGGTGGGGTTAAGGCGGTGCTAGTCGGGGCCGGTTAGGGTTACGATGAAAATGGCGCCACGCTTCTCTAACGTGCACATGATGTAGTAAATGACTGAGAAAAAGAAACAAACCACTTGTAGTATTTGCGTTTTATTTTAAAGGAACCAAACAGTACAAAGAAAAAGGAGAGACTACGTATGCTACTACATCAGCTTGATTTGCAATATTAGTTAATTAATTATATGCAGTGGAGTGTACACTATGGGAATCGGTTAATATAAAATTAATTTTGGTCTTGATCAATAAAGTGTACGAGAGATTACTTTTCTGCGTGTTTAGGGATGTTCATCGGTAAAAAAATCGAACTGGTACCGATATGAAAATATCCAAAAATTAAGAACCGAAACTGATATCGAATTATCGGTTTGATGCATTGGTTCGATACATAATGACTGATTTTTTTTTGATTCGATTTTCAGTTTATACCGCATGCATGGTGACATATATAATTATTAGACGCAAACAAGCAGGCGGTAGGGGGTGTGGCCGGTAAAAGTCGGGTTTTGATTCCATTAATGCCTTGCGATCATGAACTTTTTTCATTTTTTTATCCTGTACATCACAATTCACAAATTTCACAATAATATTTTAATTGTAATCACTCATTCTGTCCCGTCTCCACTTTCTTTCTAGAGAAAGTTTAGTTGTTGTAACATATTACAATACAATGATTGATAAATGTCAAATGATAGTCTAAAGAGTAAAGACATAAAGTACACATTCAAATTACAAACCAAGACAACAACTCAGCAAGACTATTAGTATGTCAGTAACTCAGTATGTCACCATCAAGGCATCAACAGAACTACAGAAGTAAGCTTCAAAGTCCAAATGCATACTTGCAGTCCAATGTCCAAAATACATGAATTGCTACTCAATACTCAATAGCATGAATTGCTGCTCAAAATCAACAAGGACAATCATAAATTAAAAAATTTAAAGAGGCAAAAATGACAAAAACTGCACTCAAAAACTACACTCAACACAAAACTAGTGAGGCAGTGACAAAAAAAGTCCTTGTAATCACTAAACCAGTGACAAAAACTGCACTCTCAAAACAAAAAAAAACAAAATTCTTGTTTTCACTAAACGAGTAACACACTCAATAACTTAGTAGCTTATCAAAACTCCAAAAATGCATAATTTGTAATCACTAAACCAGTGAAAAAAACTGCACTCTCAAAACAAACAAAACAAAATTCTTGTTTTCGTATTTTCATATACCCCATAAATGCAAATTAATTCAGAAAAGAAATCAAAATCCAAAATAAAATAGCATGAAGTTACTAATTCCAAAGCAAAATCCACCAAATGATAATTACATATTTCCTGGCCCTTAAACGACATTGAAAATCCAGTAACCAAACAGTCGATCACTCAAACCATAACAGAAGCACACTTATAAAACACATGAAATTGTAGTTATAAACCTTACCGCTAGTGAGTAATGTCTAGTCACTCCTTGTAATTTCGCCCATGTTAGAACCCTTTAACTCTTGATTTGTAACTAGCGGTACCAAAAATTGGTCGTCCGTTAGCCCATCATCTACATTAAAGATGCCAATTTAAAATATCATTAGTTCAATACCCAAAATTAAACTAAAAAGCTACAATTAAAGTAACAATATTTACAATTAAAACAAACCTTGTATTTCATATCCACAAATCCAATTACGTCCACAAATTAATGCTTGTGCATTATCTGGTAGAAGCGAACTACGGTATTTTGTGAGAACTTTTGCTCCAATGCTAAAGGTCGACTCCGAAGCAATCGTTGTAATTGGAATTGATAAGATATCATATGCCATATTCGCTAGTATTGGATATCTATAATAACGCAATATTTGAAAGATCTAAATAGTCATTAGTCATGTATCAAATAAAGGTATAAAACTAGAATAAAAAATAAGAATTGGGTACCTCTCAGAAAGTTTTTTCCATTCTTCTAGAATATTAAAAGAAGATTTGTTAGTGACGATTTTCTCTTCTAAGTATTGTTCCAATTCTGTTCTTGTTGATGTAGTACATTGCACTTCCCTCACAAACTCCTATTCAAAAGTTCATCAAAATAAATATGCAATATAGATAAATATGCAAAAAATTAAAAATTTTATAATACATGAAAATTTTACTTACATTAAACTCATCATCACTATGTTCGCCCATATTAGTGGTAGCAATAGTTGAAGTCCTTACACCATCTTGAGGTTGTTGTGAACCATCTTCTGACAATTCCATTGCATTTGCATATTCCATGAACAAAGATTTCATAGCATCCACAATTTTGTCCACTTTTCTAATTATAACATACTCATCCGTCTCAAATTTTTTCAATTTAAATTTGACAAACTGCACCTTATACCTTGGGTCAAGAATAGTAGCTATGGACAAGATAACAACATATTCGTTCCAATATTTGTCAAACTTTGGCAACATCTCATTTGCCATGTTTCTAATTACCTCAATCTCACAAGACTTATTAAACAGCAAAAGTTCTTTTATCCTCAACACATGTAAGAAATACAGATTTGTTGTTGGATAACTCGTTCCCAAAAAAAGTTCTGTAATTTTTCAAAATGGTTTCAAAAATGTAGTGATAGCTTGTGTTATTTCCCACTCATCATTTGATGGACAAGTTGTGTAAGATGATTCAACCATGGCATATTGAAAGAATACATCTTTATATTTCAGAACACTATCAAGCATCTCCCATGTAGAATTCCATCTACTCACACAATCCAAACGCAAACCCGATTCTACGGACACAAGCAATTGTTCACAACATGTAACAAACTTTAATAATCTACTTTCAGATCCCTTAATATATTTGACACTCTCTCTAATTTTGCGTAAAGGTTCACTTGCAATTTTCAAACCATCTTGAACAATGAGATTTAATATGTGAGCAGAACACCGAACATGGAAAAAACTATCATTGCAAAGCAAGTTTCCTCTCAAATGAGCCTTCAAGAACTTTTGCATGTTGTAGTTGTTTGTTGCATTATCTAAAGTGATAGAAAAGATCTTTTTTTCAATTCCCCAATCCTTTAAAAACTCAAAGATTTTTTCGATAAAAGAGTACCCAGATATGTGGGGGGAAAATGACAGAAATTTATAATCCTACTGTGCAACACACAATCATGATCAATAAAGTGAGCGATTAAACAAATATAACCCTCACTAGTACCGAACGACCACAAATCGGAAGTGAGACAAATTCTACCCCGGATGTTCTCAAACGCACGTTTCAATTTTGCTTTCTCAAGCTTATAAATTTTAATACAATCCGCTTTGACAGTGTTTCTAGTATACGATTTCACATCCAGATTCAAATAGTTATGCACTCTTCGTAATCCTTCATGTTCAACAATCAAGAATGGATAGTTATGCATCATAATTGCTTCAGCCATTTTATCCCTATAAATGAGTTGACTAAATTTTCTATTAAGCATTTTTCCTTCATGATCTAGATGTATTTGAGTCATATTTTGATTAACTAAACCGGGACATGACTTTTCATGTGCATACAAATTTCTAGTCCCATGAGAACTACCACCATCTCCAATAGCATAACTTTTTGTGCATGTTTTACAATATGCTCTTAACTTTTTGGTTGAAGGATCTACGTACCTTTTTTTCATATTGATTCCAAATTGAACTTTCTTCCCTTTGTTTTTTCTTCGAATTATCAATAGGTTGTGTCAAATTGTCCGAGCTTTCAACTCCCCCGTCAATCAAATCAATTGTTACACGATTCCGTCGATCTATAAGAACTCTACAAACAAAAAATGTCAAGAAAATCCATATAGGTCAACTTGGGCACTGAGCAGTAAAAATGTCCAGAAGTACAAAGTCCAAACCCTTTGATTAAACAAAGCAGACCAAACATGTTATAAACCCTTAAAATTTCAGCAGCAGACTAGCAGTATTGGCATGCATCTATTAACCATGTTTTAAATCTAGTCTACATAATTCAGTATAATAGTATATTATATCACCAAATTGACTAATCCGGTTCATAAACCCTTAAAATTTCACACCCAATTACCAATTAAAATCCACAAAAATCGTTCATACTCATACCAAATTACCAATTAAAACCCTTAAAAAGTTAAAATCCACAAAACATACAGTGATACAGACTAAAGTCATAGACTCATACAGTCATACTCATACAAATAAATTACCAATTCAAACAGAAAAATACCTGAGAGTGAGAGGAGGCTACTAAGAAGTAGGAACTGCCGAACTGTGAAGGCAAGCACCAAGCTTATGTGTCGACTGTCGTCGCGTCGAGCCGTCGAGGTGGGTCGCGTCGAGCCGTCGATGTAAAACCCCAACTTTTTGAATAAAGATGAATTTTTTATAAATATTATTTTTGAATATTATGGAGTGAAATTGATATAATAGTTGTGGGTAATATTTATAAATTTTGCAAAGTACGCAAGTTGTTATATAATATTCGATTGGTCGGGGAATATTCGTTTTAACAGAGAATATTCGTACAATGGAACAATCATTGGTGGACCCCACAATAGAATTATTGTCGGATTGAGAAAACGACAAAAATACTTTATAAAAATAACGGCGGAAGTTTTACCGTTAACTGTTGAAACACCCGGTGTTAAAAGTATAGTAATACGCGTGGTTGCATAGTAGCACACGGTATTGATTATTGATGCTTACGTGATAAGTCACTTCGGTTTTGTTGGTATTATTAATGTAATAATACAAAAATCTTTTATATAAAAATGTAATACTTTTATAAAGTTATTCTATAAATAAAATATATTATATTCTATTATGCATAGTGTTGCATAAAGTGTATCCGCATAGTATTTTGCATAGTAAAATCTTTTTTTATATAAAATGTAAATACTTTTATAAAGTTATCTGCTTTATTAGACAATAATTAGAATATATTATATTTTATTATGCATAATGTTTGCATATAGTGCTGCGATAGTGTTTGCATAGTAAAATCTTTTATAAAGTTATTCGTTTTATTAAACTATAAATAGAATATATTTTATTTTATTTAAAAGATTTTGCTTTAAATATGGACCGTCAGATTAAAGTAAATCAATCTCAACTGTTCATGAGTTAGTTACTATACATTCCATTTTTTTTATAAATAAAAGCTCATTCATTCATTATTTTCTTACGAATTCACTGAAACTCTAGAGAGATAAACTCTAGAGAGAAAGAAAAAAAGTATTCTGCTACTTCACTACTCATATATCTCGTACTCTTCTTCTTAAGGTAGGGAATATTATTTGTTGTACTCTTAGGGGGTATTATTTTTTTTGTATTCATGAAGAGAACTTCTGTTATTCCATTTTTTATCATTCTGTTGGAATAACCTATATACGCCAGCTACCCTATACTTGGTGAAATTCTTACATTATTCCATTCTTTATTATTCATTTGGAATATCCTATCACATGCTGTGCGTTTTTCACGGACACGGTTCTATTCTTTACTATTCTCGTTGGGAATATCCTCATCTCGGCGCTTTTATGTGGGACCGGGTTTCGTTATTTATTATTCTGTTGGAATATCACATCCGGTAAAGGATTACGCTGACACAGTTCCGTTATTTAGTATTTTGTTAGAATAACCTGCCTATGCGAAGTACCGCATGCATGGTGATTTCTTTTGTAATTCCATTCTTTATTATACTTAGTTGGTTAAAGTTTTGACTTCTATACTCCATGAAATTAGTGGAATATCCTTGATATTTGCGCTTTATCCAGTATCTTTTCATGGAAATATTCTTCTGAGCATTCTTGAATTTTACTCTACAAGAAGTATCATGTTGACAATTTGGACGTTATTAGTTCTTGGATAAATTAATTCTTGAACTTGTTTTATTGAATTATTATGTCATTGTCATCATCCTCATGTTTATATTATGTTGAAAGTCATCACGTGGCACAGTAATGCATAGATGGACTTGGTATGATTATGACTGAGGGATTATTTGGTGTAATCATGGCCGTAATGTTACAAATGATGTGGAAAAAGTCCTCATTGGCCCGTAGTGCATTGATGGACAGTTTTTGGTATGATTATGGCTATGAATTCTCTTCAGCCAAGGGTGCAAAGATGAATTGTTTTATGGCATGATCAGGACCGTTGATGAAAACACGATTATCTTTAGCACGTAGTGCATGGATAATTAAGTGGTCTTGATACTAAAAGAATATCCTTGGCACAGAGTGCGGGGATGATTTAATGATGTGAATTATTTATTGAGCTGAGTCTCAGCGATAAAAGTGATGAAAAACCTTTTAAATCATAAAAGATAGTAGATTTTATTTTCTATTTGACTCTTTTAATGGATTGCTTGTTCAAAACCGCAGCTTAAACTTGATGTCTATTGTATTTTATCGGTTTAGCATTGTTGAAGACTAATGATAATTTATTCGCATTATCTTAGTCATAATATTTCTTCTTGGGCTAGTTGAGCTCACCCTTTCTTTCACCGTTCTCTCTTGAAATGAGAATATAAATTTGGGACGAGTTGGGGAACGGAGTGATGGTCCAGAGGATAGCATTAGTAGTCCTCACTATTATGTGAAATAGTGTGATAATAATTGTAATGAGGACTCCTTTTGAGTTTGTATAATCTCTAGTAGATAGTATTTGTATTCAAACTCACAGTTTATGTTTTGTCGTATTGTACACGACAGTTGTATTAGTAAGTTGTATTTGAATTTATGTACTATGTAAGTGGCGACCCAAGATGGGTGATGTATACTTAATTTTGGGGGCGTCACAGTTGGTCGGTCAGAGTATAGTGATAATATGTTGCATGTCAATTAACCCTTATTTTGTGGCAGTGTTTGAAAATGGCATCCGAGAATGTTGAGAATAGCAATGGAGCATAGGAGACCGTTGAGTCTCCACAGATCAATAATCAGGACAATGTGCAACAGGATGGCGATAATATTCCTGTAAACAACAACACTGATCAATTGACGAACGACGGTACGTTTAAGAGTTTTTTAGAATTCATGCAACATCAGGCGAAGACGGCACCTTTTCGTAATACAGGAGGAAACAATGGAAACCCACCGTTGGTCACCGCTAAACAATTCAAGGAGCTGGGACCATCGGAGTTTTTGGGAAAGTCAGAACCACTTAAGGTGGAGACGTGGTTAAAGCAGATCACCAAGATATTTGATTCCTTGGGATGCTCCGAGGAGCAAAAGGTTCCTTTTGCCACCTTTATGTTGCGTGAAGAGGCAGATCACTGGTGGGAATCTGTAAAATGTACCCAGCTTTATGCACTCAAGATGTCTTGGGAGAAGTTCCAAGAGCTGTTCAACGACAAGTACTTTCCCGAAAGTATTCGTCACATGAAGGAGGTGGAGTTTATCATGTTGGAACAAAATAATATGACCGTGTCGCAATACGAGGCTAAATTTGCGGAGTTATCCCGGTTTGCATCCCATTTGGTCGATAATGAGGAGCGAATGACGCGAATGTTTTTAAGAGGTTTGAAGCCGGAGATACGCCAATATCTTATTTCTCATAAACTGTGTTTGTATTCAGATGATATAAATAGGGCTCAGTTAGTGGAGCGCGATAACGAGTCAACGCAACCAAAAAGAGCGCAACAAAGAAAATGATAATACCCTATGATAACAATCATTAAAGCGGTGACAATAAGCATAGAGGGAATCAATATGCCAGAAATGGTAACCACTTCGGTGGTAATCATGGTCAAAATAATAAGAATGGACATTTCAAGAAGAGGAGATTCAACAATGATGGAAAGACGTCAGCACCAGCACCCGTTGTTAAGGAAGGAGAACGACCACCTATCATATGCTTCAAATGCGGAGGGGAGGGACACATCAGTCCAAACTGCGCGATGTCGTCCAAAGCATGTTATAATTATGGAAGAGAAGGTCACTTAGCCCGATTTTGTCGTTCACCGAAGACAAGTTCAGCTAGGATGGAGGCACCAAAGGCCGTCCCAGAAAAGTCAAAGCCGGTAGTTTAAGAGAGAACGTTTTTTTCGTGACAAGGAACCTGAATAAAATTATCACGGGTATGTTAGTCATAAACTCTTGTGAAGTCTATACCGTGTTGATAACTGGTTCTACTCACTCTTTTATTTCACCTAGTTGTGTTCAATGTTTGAATTTAACTCCGGAGAAGTTAGACTTTGATATATCTGTTTAAACTCAGTTCGGAGAAACCTTCGTTACCTCCACTATTTATAAATCTTGTTCAAATCAACACTTTCACGTTACGTGTCGATCTTGTCTCTTTGAAAATACTTGCCTTTAATGTGCTTTTTGGAAACGATTGGTTAACTACTCATCATGCTTTTCGTAAGGTTGTTATCTTTCATACTCCTGACAAACCTGTTATGCGAATTTAAAGTAACCAAACCACTAAAGTCAATCATTGTCATATTAATCCATAAGTAAAGAGCCGCGATTCTTTCATTGTTGACTTCCTTGTGTGGGATGGACCGAAGCCAGACTTTCTGTAGGAGACGTTGTGAATGACGATGGCAAGTTGATAGGTATCAATGTGACGTGTTACCCAAGTCTTGGATGAGAGTCACAGTTTTGAATGATAATTCTATTGTTAATAAATTTCCTTACGTATTCTTGAAGACTTCTTAGCCTACCCCTAGAGCGTGAAATCGAATTTTGTATTGACCCCAGTATAAAACCCATTTCTAAAACCCTCAAATATTTCTTCAACTAAAATAAACGTAACATGCGCCAAAGACGTTGTCTCAAGCTGTTGAAGATTACGATAGTACCATTCAGTACCATCGTGGGAAAGCGAACGTGGTAGCTGACGCGTTGAGTAGAAGATCGTATGCGTTTACGAGTGCGATGTTGTTAACATAAAGACCCATTTCGTACGACTTACAAATGATGAAGATAGAGTTAAAGACTCTAGGAACCCACGTGAAGATAACGAATATACGAGTAGAATTAATAGACTTTAATCGATAAAGTTAAAGCCGTTCAAGCTACACACCCGGAGCTGATGAATGTGAAGAATTAAGAAGGTTCAAGAGGGCGTTATTCTAGAAGCAAGAATCAATGAAGAAGGAATACTTCGAGTCAACTCCAGACTTTGTGTTCCTAACGACCCTGATTTAAAATATAAAATCATGATGGAGGCGCATGAACACACCATTTGCAATCCATCCTGGGAGTACCAAAATGTATCATGATCTTCGACATACATTTTGGTGGGGCAATATGAAGAGAGAGATAGCGCTGTTTATCTCAAGGTGTCTAACGTGTCAACGAGTCAAGGCGGAGCATCAAGTACCAAAAGGTCCATTGCAACCACTTGAAATTCCAGAATTGGAAGTGGGACGGTCGGAGAGGACTATTCAAACTCTTGAAGATCTATTAAGACTCGTGTCCTTGATTTCAAGGGAAGTTGGGACAAGTTCTTACCATTGGTGGAGTTTTCCTACAACAACAGTTATCAAACAATTATTGGCATGGCTCCATTCGAAGCGTTGTATGGAAGAAAGTGTCATTCTTCAGTATGCTGGGATGAGGTGGGTGAAGCAACGTTGTTGGGACCAGAGTTGGTACATATGACTACGGAAAAGATTCAAACGATCCGACAACGTATAAAAACCTCACAAGATCGACAAAAGAGTTATGTTGATCTTCATCGAAAGGACGTGGAATTTGATATAGGAGATCATGTGTTGTTACGTGTTGCTCCATGGAAAGGAGTTACGAGATTTAGAAAGAGAGGAAAGCTCAATCCTTGATTCATCTACCCATTTTAATCCTTGATCGAGTAGGAACTGTGGCTATAGACTCGCTTTCTGACCCAGTATGTCTTGTGTTCATAACGTTTTTCACATATCCATGTTACGTAAATATGTGGAAGACCCGAACCACATTATTGAGTTGGAACCGGACGAAATAGCGGAAGATTTGACGTATGAAGAGGTTCCTATTCAAATATTGGATAAGAAGGAACATATTCTACGCACCAAGGTTATACCTCAAGTCAAAGTTTTGTGGAGAAACCACGATGTTGAGGAAATGACTTGGGAGTTAGAATCTGAAATGAAATCAAGTTATCCTTACCTCTTCGACATACCAGTCGTACCCTAATTTCGAGGGCGAAAATTTCATAAGAAGGGGAGATTGTAAAACCCCAACTTTTTGAATAAAGATGAATTTTCTATAAATATTATTTTTGAATATTATGGAGTGAAATTGATATAATAGTTATGGGTAATATTTATAAATTTTACAAAGTACGCAAGTTGTTATATAATATTCGATTGGTCGGGGAATATTCGTTTTAACAAGGAATATTCATACAACGGCACAATCATTGGTGGACCCCACAACGGAATTATTGTCAGATTGAGAAAACGACAAAAATTGTGACGCCCCCAAAATAGGTCCAATCCATCCAACCTATTCTGAGTCGCCAAATACATGGTACAGAAAACAACTACAACTTTATTACTACAATTGTCGTGCAAAATACAACAACATATATACTGTGAGTTTTAATATCAACTATGACTCATGTCCCAACTATGGACAACACCTCACAGTGATACCTTACATAAAGGTACAATCTAGAACTGTTTTAAAAATTAAAATATTTGGGAAGTGCTTAAGGAAACCTTCGTACATAGGAGGCCATGAATGACAGATATCATATGCCCACAGAATTATCCTTGGTTGACCCAATAGACCCCAAAGAAAAACGAGAAGATTACTATCATCTTCTTTCCAATGGTGAGTCTTCTCTTGACATATAACTATCTCCACCGTATGCAATTGAACATTATGTTTCAAATAAACTCCAAGATCATATAGGTAGTGCTCGTAGATATACTCAGCGAGTGGATTTGCACAACCCTGTCTTATGATAACGCCAGGTTGTATGTCATTAGAAATCTTGTATGATAGTGATAAAACACTCTTCCAAAGTTGGGTTCGCCTCACCCTATTGTTGTTCACCAAAATCAATTATTAAGTGACGTATAATATACGACACACACATCTTAGGTCCTCAATACAATTATATATTGTATGTCATGCCGTTTTATAATGTGTTGAGAAACTTTGTGCACTTCAACCATCACACTATTTCCCTATTATTCTCGCTCGACCCAAATTACACTCTTATTACACGAAAGGAATTGTGAAGCAAAGGGGTGAGCACAACTAACTTCGATAAAAAATATTATGACTAAAGATAATTAAATTCTCAATAGCCTTCATCAATAATAAATCGAGATTTAGAACATATGGTAGATGATAAAACTTTTCAACCATAGTTAACGGTAACGAGCAATCCATTAGAAGAGTCAAATAGACTATAAAGTCTATTATCTTCTCCACGTTAAAAGTCTACCAACAATGTTTTATCCCTGTAACATCAATCAACAGTTCCTTTCCACAATCATATTAATAACTCATAATCATAATTGTGATTCTAAATTCCTCTTCGCATCAAAGACGAAGATAATTTTCATCACATGTCTTTACCTGAAACATCAAAGATCATGGTTATACTAAATCATAATTCCTGTTCATAATCATACTAATAAATTCATCTTTACACCACAGACCAAAGATATTCATCAACAGTTCATCTTTGCACTACATGCCAAAGATATTCAACAACAAGTCATCTTTGCACTACATGCCAAAGGTATTCAACAACGGGTCATCTTTACACTACGGACCAAATATATTCATCAATAATTGATCTTTGCACTACAGGCCATATAAATTCATATCTCAAAGAAATACATAATAATTTCAGAATTTATATAAACCATAATTATAACCATATATGTTGATCAATTCACCATTGCACTTAAGCTAAAGATATTCAATTATAAATTCAATGGTCATGATCATACCAGTCAACAATTCAACTTTGTACTACTGGCCAAAGAGAACCTATAGTCACGATCATACCAATAATCTACTCATCTTTACACTCAAGTCAAAGAGAACTATCATCATTAGGGTTATAAGAATGTTATATATGATAATAAAAACAATATAATCAACATATAGATTTAATCTCAAGAATAAGATTCATAAATCAATGATCTCATAACACCTTAATCAAAATGTTATAAATCACTTAATAATCTCAAAATCTAATATTATTAATACTACCACAATATTTTAATCATTTCTTAAACTTATAAACAATTTATTTTAATTATTTACACTTTACTAATAAATGCATTTAATCATCCTAAAATGCCAAACTCATAAGATTTCAACACCAATAACCAAAACCCTCATCAAAAATCTGCATACACCTCATATATGATTCTCAAGCCATAAAATCATATTTTCCAATTTTATTACTTCACATAACATATTTAATTCATTTACTCATAACTAGAATATTTTCATGAAAAATACCAAATCAGTTCCAAAAATATTTCTTTTCTGGGATTTAGCATAATATAGTTCCATATTGAACATATATTTTTCTCGGAATTTTTAAAATTCATTTACTATTTTTCACATGGCCAAAACCACCGAATATTCGACATTTATCATAAATTGTACTTTTATCCAAAATTTCCGAAATTTACAGAGTATAATGATATTATATAGATGTACTCCCAATAAAAATTTCATCAATTTTGGAGTTAATCACAAGGAGTTATAAGCGGTTACTTTTAAAATAGTCTTTTCTCATAAAATCCATAACTCCTAATCTATACATCCAAAAATCGCCATTTTTGGACACAATCTACAAAAGTCATCAAACTATCATTTCAAAATTCTTCAGAATTTTTGAAGGTTCAAAAAAATTTCAAAATTGAAAAACATAATAACCCTTACATACTAACGATGATATCCCTTTACTATCCCTTACCTCAAAAGAAAGCGAAGATTTAACTTGAATAACGCGAATCGAACTTGCCTTTGTAAGACCCCAACTTATTATTAATGAAATTTAATTTTCTCTCTATTTATTATTTTGAAATAGTAAGGGTTGATTTGATTAATGTGGATAGTTAAGGGTAAAATACTGCAAATACTCCAAAATAAGCAGTGGTTATAAAATATTCATTGTTGTCGGGGAATATTCGTTTGGTCGTGGAATATTAAATCTGTCGTGGAATATTAAATGCGACGGCAAGCGACCCATGTATGGGCCCCCATAACTTGAAAGCGATTGGATGAAGAAAACGACAAATATAAGTTGGTTAAAAATAACTTGGTATTAGTTATTCACAGATTAATCTTGTTAAAATACTTTTGTGGTTAAAACACAATAGCACCACGGTATTGCACCAATTATTGATCCTTACGTGAAGGCACTACTCAATAATGGTTACGATAATTCTTATCGCTCGAAGATTTATTGAGTTAATAATTGTCTTTGCGTTGATATTTTATATTCTTTTTGTTTCAATAATTGTCATTACACAATATTTTTCATTATCGAAGCAATAATTCATATTATCTGAATAATATTATTAGATAACATTATTGGCAATGTCTAGAAAGTTACGTCTAAGGAGAGGTTTGGTCACCTAATTGCGCGCCAATGAGAAGAAATTCTTATTGAAAGCCCCTCTATCCCAGGAACCGCCGGTTGTCGATAATGTGATTCTGTAATATTATTTGTGAATAATTAATTATTGATTCATATGATGAGGAAAATATTGATTTTATATGGATATAGATGGAGAAAATTTTAATGTGACAATTGTTGAAAATTAAAATTTTATCTTTTTCCGATAAAATAATTCGTTTAAATATATTATTATATTTTAATAATATAATAATGGTGATATTTTTACAACGAATGTGGGATATATGAGTATACGAGGAGGAAGAGTATTTTTGTTGTAATAAATGTTTAAAACATGTTAAACATGTCGGTGGACCCCATTTATTATTTGAAATTTGATTATAGCACAGTAAAATCGCCTGGTTTGTGGATTTCGGTCAATTTCTATTTGGAATTTGGAAAAACTTTCTTCTGCAAAGTTGTAGAGAATTGAAATTCCTATAAAAAATCGCGAGATTCGAATTTTCTGATGAAAGGGGTATTTATTATGAATTATTGAAGTTTCGAAGCTCCAAAATAATTGATTTTTGGAAGTTTAAAATATTTAAAATTAGAAAAACGTTTTTCTTACTTTTTCTAGAAGGTGGCATGTGTTTGATGGCTGAAATCAGATTCTAGGCATGTGTAAGAAATTTATATAATTATATTATTAATTTATTAAATTTTTCTGCTTTGGTGTTCTAAGATTTCCTATAAATAGGGTCTTGGGTTAGAATTGAAAATCACACCGTAAACCCGAAGTTTTCTCTCTCTATATTATCGGCGTTCTTCTTGTGAGTATTTTGAGTATACTTTGAGTATTGCTAGATCGGTCTGCAGTTCCCTCAAAGACTATACCCTTGATTCCAATTTAGAAGTCTTAATTTTTTTAGGTAAGGGATGTTATTTTCTTCTCAAATGATATTATTTCTTCAATATCATTATCTTTGAAATATTGGTTGGAACTTTTTATCAAATTTGGAACTTTTTCATGTCTAGTTACTATTCATGAGTTATTATTCACGAGTTACTTATTCATGAGTTCTTATTCACGAGTCTTATTAATGATGCGTGAAGATGTTTTTTGTGGAATTTCTATCTTTTGGTGTCTGAGTTACTATTCACGTGTCTGGGCACTATTCACGATATCTGACACTATTCAATAGAAAAATAAAATTTCTTCTTTTTGTCCAAAATATCTATTCGGATACTAGCTTTGATTGTATCCATGTTTTGATCATTCTTAAATTTTACACCACTATGATTATTTTGAGGTATTTTTTGAACATGGATAAAACAAAAGTACGAATCCTTAATCCTTAATCCTTGTCAATTTGTTTCCTTTGGATTCGCTTTTTAAAATATTTTCATCATCCTCGGTCTTAAATGATGATATTATTGAATATCTTTGGCACGTGTAGTGCGAAGATGAATGATTTCTCGAAGAATATCTTTGGCTTCAGTGCAAAGATGAACAGTGTTGAGATGAACATGACCGATCGATTAATATCTTTGGCCCGTAGTGCAAAGATGAACAGTGTTTAAATGAACATGACCAATCGATGAATATCTTTGGCTCATGTAGTGCAAAGATGAATATTTGATTCGGATGTATATTGATTGATGTTACGAGGATAAAAGATGAGCGATGAACTTTTAAATTCATACATAGAAGATAGTAGTTTGCATTCTCTACTTAACTCTTCTAATGAATTATTATTTTCATTGCGAATATTGATTTAAAATTTGTTGTCTATTGTATTCTATTAGATTTTTCCCTGTTGAAGACTAACGGTAATTTGTTGTATATTATCTTAGTCATAATATTCTTTATTGAGCTAGTTGAGCTCACCCTTTTCCTTTTGTTCCATTTTTCTCGGGAGGCGAGAATATAGCGAGCAATTTAGTCGGGGTATGGAATGAAGGTTCTAGAGAGAGTTGTTTAGTAGTCCTCACCATTTTGTAAAATAATGTATCAATAAATGTGATGAGGATTTATTTGAGTATAGATATTGTCTGAAGATAATATTTTTATTTAAACTCACGCTTTCTTGTTGTAATAATAAAGTTGTAGTTGTTTCTATACCATGTATTGACAACTCGGAATGGGTGATGTATACCTATTTTGGGGGCGTCACGGTTGGTATCGAGCTTAGGGATATGATCTCTGGCGGAGACCGGGAATAGAACTAGGAGGGAGAGACGAGTAAATCCTTCGCTAGTGTGTCCTACCTAAGCTTATTTGTTAGTTGGTCAAGATATAGGGATATTATGTGATATATTGATTTCCTTAATTAACCCCTGTTTTTATGATGATGTTGAGAATGTCGATTGAGAATATTAACAATGGAAATGAGACCGTGGAGACGCTCAGTACTCACCAACGAGGAGAACGTCAGCACAGTTTGGCAATGTTCCTCCCATGAACAACACCATTGAGCGTATGATGAACGAGGGATATTTAGAAGTTTTTGCGATTCATACAAAATCGAGAGAGGAGACTCGTGTTCAAAATACAAGAGAAATGATAGCAATTCACGGGTTGTCACAACCAAGCGATTCAAAGAGTTGGGACCACCGAAATTTAAGGGAAAGCGATCCGATCATGGCGGAAATATGGGTCAAGCAAATTACCAAGATATTCGATGTCTTGGGATGCACGGAGAACAGAAGGTTCCATTCGCCACCTTTATGTTCCGTGGCGAGGCGTACTCTTTGGTGGGAGTCTGTGAAGTGTACCCATCCACCGCCTTTCAAAGCATGTCTTGAGAGACGTTTGAAGCTATTTAATGACAAATACTTTCACGAAAGTGTTCGTCATATGAAGGAAGTGGAGTTCATCGATTGGAACAAAACAATATGACGGTGTCTTAAATGCGAGGCAAAGTTTGCGAGTTATCCGTGTTTGCACCTCATTAGGTGGAGAATGAGGAACGCGTTTGACGCGGATATTTCTTAGAGGTTTGAAACCCGACATACGACAATATCTCATTTCTCATAAATTTTCTCTCTATTCGATGTTGTTAATGTGAGGGCTCAATTGTTAGAAGCGAGATAACGAGTATATTCAACCAGGACCATAACCAGGATCGTACAGAGATAGCGATCAGCGTAATAATGATAACCAAATGGGAAAAAACAGACGGACAAAATGGTAACCACTCTGGTGGTAATCATAGCCATGAAAATAGAAGAAGCGAGTCGGGAGGAGATTTTAAAAGAGGAGATTTAACAACGACCATGTGAAGACGACGGTCAACAAGAAGCGGTTCTAAGGGAGAGAACGACCACCCATTATATGCTATAAATGCGGAAAGAGGGACATATCGGTCAAACCGCCACAACAGTTCAAGGTATGCTATAATTGTGGAAATGAAGGACATATCGCTCGAGATTATGCGATGGCGAAACCTAGTTCAATGAGGGACGGTGACTCAAAAAGATCCGTCCCGAAAAAAGTCAAAGTCAACGATTCCGGAAGAAGCGTTTGTTGTGATCGGTCATAATGCGAGAACCCAAACGAGGTGATCACGGGTAAGCTATTTATAAATTCTTACGAAGTTTATAACTTACTTGATACCGGTCTTTACCCATTCATTTATCTCTCCTCGCTTGTGCTCAACGTTTAAACTTGACTCGGAGAAATTAGACTTTGACCTATCTCGTGGAAACTCCGTTAGAGAAATTTTCATCACATCCACTTTTTATAAATCTTGTTTGATTCAAGTTGGCACCATTACCTTACACCGCTGACCTTATCTCTTTAAAGATACTTGCTTTTGATGTGATTTTAGGGATTGATTGGTTAACTACTCATCATGCCAAAATTGATTGTTTTCGTAAGGTTGTTAGTTTTCATATTCCTAACCAACCCGTTATGCAATTCAAGCAACTAAACCATTAAAATCAATCATTTGTCATATCTAATCATAAAGCTATTCGTTTATTGAAAAAGCGGATGTCGAGCTTTCTTAGCCCATGTTATGGATTTGAATAAAGACACGTCAAATTTGAATAATATTCTGTTGTTATTGACTTTCTCCCGACGTATTTCAAAGAACATCCCTGCCACCCCGTAACGTGAAGTTGAATTCTTTATTGATCTTGAACACGGTACAAAGCCATTTCTAAAACCCTATATCGAATGGCTCTATTGAACTTCGTGAGTTTAAGGTCCAACTACGAGAATTGTTGGACATCGGTTTCATTCGTCCCTAAGTACATCTCCTTGGGGTGCTCTGTTTTATTTGTAAAGAAGAAAGACGGGAGTATGCGACTTTGTATTGACTATCTGAATTGAACCATGTCACCATCAAGAATAGGTATCCTCTACCTCGTATTGATGACTTGTTTGACCCGATTGCAGAGGCACAATTCTTTTCAAAAATCGATCTTCGCTTACGGATATCATTAAATGAAGATTAGAATCGAGGATATTCCAAAGACGCCTTCGAACTCGGTATGGGCATTATGAATTCTTAGTCATGTCTTTCTGACTAACTAATGCTCCCGTGGCTTTCATGGATATGATGAACCGAGTATTCAAGAATATTTGGATCAATTCGTTGTTGTCTTTATTGATGACATCCTCATATATTCCAAAAGCCGTGAAGATCATGAGCACCATTTGAAGTTTGGTACTCCAAAGGCTTCGTGAAAACCAACTATATGCCAAATTGAAGAAATGCGAGTTACGGCTTGAGGAAGTAGCATTTCTTGGACATCGCCATGTGGCGCCCCCAAAATAGGTATACATCACCCATTCGAGTCGCCAAATACATTGTATGTAAAAACAACTACAACTTTATTATCACAACAAGAAAAGCTGTGAGTTTAAATACAAATATTATCTTCTGACAATATCTATACTCAAATAAATCCTCATCACATTTATTGATACATTATTTTACAAAATGGTGAGGACTACTAAACAATCCTTTCTAAAACCTTCATTCCATACCCCAACTCGTACTTGCTATATTCTCGCCTCCCCGAGAAGAATGGAACAAAAAGGAAAAGGGTGAGCTCAACTAGCTCAAAGAAAGAATGACTAAGATAATATACAACTAATTATCGTTAGTCTCCAACAGGAAAAATCGATAGAATACAATAGACAACAAGTTTCGAGATCAATATTCGCAATGAAATAATAATTCATAGAAGAGTTACGTAGAGAATGAAATCTACTATAATCTATGAATTTAACGGTCCATCATCAATATTTTATCCTGTAACATCAATCAATATTCATCTCAAATCAAATATTCATCTTTTTGCACTACTGAGCCAAAGATATTCATCAATCGGTCATGTTCATCTCAACACCTGTTCATCTTTGCACTAAAGGCCAAAGATATTCATCAATCGGTCATGTTCATTTAAACACTGCTCATCTTTTGCACTACTGTGCCAAAGATATTCTTCGTAATCATTCATCTTTGCACTACTGTGCCAAAGATATTCAATAATATCATCATTTAAGACGAGGATGATGAAAATATTTTAAAGAACGAATCCAAAGAAACAAAATGACAAGGATTAAGGATTAAGGATTCGTACTTTGTTTTATCCATGTCCAACAATACCTCAAAAATAATTATAGTGGTGTAAAATTCAAGAATGATCAAAACATGGATACAATCAAAGCTAGTATCCGAATAGATATTTTGGACGAAAAGAAGAAATTTTATTTTTCGATGAATAGTCAGATATCGTGAATAGTCAGATATCGTGAATAGTCTTAGATACGTGAATAGTAACTCCGACACCAAAAGATAGAAATTCCACAAAAATATCTTCACGCTTCATGAATAGTACTCGTGAATAGTAACTCGTGAATAGTAACTCATGAATAGTAACTCGTGAATAGTAACTCATGAATAGTAACCCCGACATGAAAAAGTTCCAAATTTGATAAAAAGTTCCAACCAATATTTCAGCATAATGATATTGAAGAAATAATATCATTACGAAAAAAAAATAATATCCCTTACCTCAAAGAATCAGTACTTCGGAAGGAAAGGTCGGAAGTGATGCTGAATGAAACTTGTACTGAACAGCAACTCTCAAAGTATCTAAATACTCACAAAATACGCTCAATAATATAGAGAGAAAGAGAAAAACTTTGTTTACGGTGTGATTTTCAATTCTAACTTAGCCTCTATTTATAGGAAAATGTTAGCCCGTAAAGCGAGACTTGACCTGCTACCTGATGGCTTTACCTGCTACTATTGCCACCCACCACATTTGAAATAAAATTCAGCATATTTTTTCACCAACCACAAGTGGGGCCCACCAATTCTAGAATTTTCCACCAAAATCATTTATAACCTAATTTACGAATCACCACCTCTTAAAATTCATAATAAATTATACGCTCATCTTTAACGGTTCAAAATTTGTGGACATATACTCAACTTATATATGTATAACATATCCAAAAATTACAACGATCCAACTATTCGGATTAAATATTATAACTCACACAATAATCTTTAGAATAACACCGATTTGATCTTTTAATACCTCCAATCCGGCAAAATACAAATAAAACATCTCAAAGATTAATTCCTTCATTAATAACCACATAAATAAATCCATCATTTATATTCATATAAAATAAATATTTCCTTATCATATGAATCAATAATTAATTATTCACAAATAATATTACGAATCACATTTATGATGACCAGTTGCTTTCCCGGAAAGAGGGGGCTTTCCATAAGGATCTCTCCTTCTTGGCGCCGCAATTAGGTGACCAAACCTCTCCTTAGATGTAACTTTCTAGACATTGCCAATAATGTTATCTAATAATATTATTCAAATAATATGAATTATTGATCGATAATGGGAAATCTTGTGCGATGACAATTATTGAACAACAATAATATAAAATATCAACGCAAAGAATTATTGAATCAATAAAATAAAATATTGAACAAGAACTCACTGTGAAAATTATTGAGTAGTGCCTTCTTACGTAAGGATCAATAATTCAACAATCTTGTGCAATACCGTAATGCTATCTTGTGCAACCACGCCAGACATCGTATTTTAACCAACGGTATTCCAACGATCTTAATTGTAATAACTACGCCAAGTTATTTTTAACCAACTTATATTTGTCGTTTTCTTCATCCAATCGCTTTTGGGGGCCCACACATGGTCGCTACCAGTAAATGCATAATATTCCCCGACAAAAAATGAATATTTTATAACCACTTGCTTATTTTGAAATATTTGCGTATTTAACCCCTAACTATCCACATTAATCAAATCAACCCTTACTATTTCAAAATAATAAATAAAGGAAATTCCTTTTATTTAAAAATTTCGGTCTTACAACCTCCCTCCTTATGAAATTTCGTCCTCGAAATTGATGTACGTACACGTGTTTCAAAAGGTGAGGATACCTCGCTTTCATTTCCGTTTCCAATTCCCAGGTCATTTCCTTTATAGCATGATTCCTCCACAAAACTTTAACTTGTGGTATGACCTTTGCGCGTAGGACATGCTCCTTCCTATCCAAAATCTTGACAGGTACCTCCTCATACGTTAAGTCTTCGGCTATCTCGTCCGGTTCCAACTCAATAACGTGGTTTGGGTCTTTCACATATTTACGAAGCATGAGATATGTGAAACACATTATGAATACGACATACTTTGGAGGTAACGCAAGTCTATAGGCTACATTTCCTACTCGGTCAAGAATTTGAAATGGACCAATAAATCGTGGATTGAGCTTTCCTCTCTTCCCAAATCTTGTAACTCCCTTCCATGGAGCAACTCGCAATAATACATGATCCCCTACATTAAATTCCACGTCCTTTCGATGAAGATCCGCATAACTCTTTTGTCGATCTTGTGCCGTTTGTATCGTTGTCGAATCATTTGGATCTTTTCGGTGATCATATCGTACTAACTTCGGGTCCCAACATGTGTTGCTTCACCCACCTCATCCCAACATATTGGAGAACGACATTTTCGTCCATATAATGCTTGAATGGAGCCACACCTATACTTGCACGATAACTTTGTTGTTGTAGAGAATTCCACCAATGGTAAATACTTATCCCAACCGCCTTTGAAGTCTAGGACACAGAGTCTTAATATATCTTCAAGAGTTTGAATAGTCCTCTCGATTGTCCGTCTGGTTTGGGGATGGTATCTCAAACTAAATCGCAAATTAGTGCCCATAGCTTTTTGCAAGCTAACCCAAAATCTTGAAGTGAATCTTGGGTCACGATCCGAAACTATGGATACAGGCATGCCATGCAACCTCACTATCTCATTTAAGTACATACTAGCAAGACGTTCAAGGGAATAAGTCTCCCGTATCGGTAAGAAATGAGTAGATTTGGTTAATCTATCAACAATAACCCAAATAGCATTGATGCCTTGAGAAACCGTAGGAAGACCCGTAACGAAATCCATGGTAATGTGTTCCCACTTCCATTCCGGAATCTCAAGTGGTTGCAACGGACCCTTAGGTACTAGATGTTCGCCTTTTTACGTTAGCAAGTTAAACACATCGAGATAAACTTTGCAATCTCTCTCTTCATATTATTCCACCAAAATGTATGTCAAGATCACGATACATTTTAGTACTTCGAGGATGGATTGCAAATGGTGTATTGTGCCTCCATCATAATCTTGTACTTCAAATCGAGTCTTGAGGAACACAAAGTCTAGAGTGGACTCAAAGTATTCCTTCTTCATCAATTCTCGCTTAGGAATAGCTCCTTCTTGTACTTTCTTCTTCATACGCATCATTTCCGGCTGCCTTGGGTGGCTTGAAAACTTTAACTTTATCGATTAAAAGTCGATTATACTCGTATATCATCACGTGGGTACCTAGAGTTTTCATCTCCATCTCTATTATTTATAAATTATCTGAAATTAGTCTTTGACAATATCGTACTCGTGCTTATATACGATCTTCTACTCAACACGTCGGCTACCACGTTCGCTTTTTCCAAGATGGCATGGTCGAACATGTCTTTGAAATGAGTCTCCTCTTGAGTTCTTCAAGCTCTTCCCACATTCCTTGCTCCATTCAATTTTGTATCTCTACGAAGTCACCGTGATAATGGAATAGCGATTCGAGAATATCCTTCAACGAATCTCCGATAATAACCAACTAAGCCTGAAAGCTACGTATTTCGATTCTTGACTTAGGTTGCTCTCAACCGTGACTCATATCCCAATCTTGGATAAAGACGTCACAATGACACCTATCGGTTTTACTATCGCATCGAATATGACGTCCCTACGGAGAGTGCGGCTTAGGTGAATTCCACAAAGGAAGTCACAAGATAAAGGCTCAGGTACCAAATTCTATAGTTTAATTTTTAACTCCTGAAGTTCAATAGGAGCCATTCGATATGAGATTTTAGAAATGAGTTTTATACCGGGTTCAAAGTCGATACAAAATTTAATATCAGACTTTGGGAGTAAGCCAAGAAATTCTTCAGAAAATACGTCAGGAAAAATCAATAACAACAAGAATATTATTCAAATCTGACGTGTCTTTATTCAAATCCATAACATGGACTAAGAAAACTTGACATCCGTAATAAACGAATGACTTCATGGCTTGATATGAAAATGTTTGACTACAATGGTTTGATTGCTTGAATTCGAATAACAGGTTGCTTATGAATATGAAAACTAACAACCTTACAAAAGCAATCAATTTGGCATGATGAGTAGTTAACCTTAAAATCACATCAAAAGCAAATATCTCTATAGAAATAAGGTTAACGGTAATGTGATAGTGCCAACTGAATCAATCAAGCAAGATTTCTAAACAACGGATGTAATGAAAGTTTCTCCTAACTGAGTCTCCATAAATAAATCAAAGTCTAATTTCTCCGTAGTCAAGTTTAAACGTTGAATGCAAGCAAAGAGATAAAAGAATGGGTAGAACCCCAGTATCTAGTAAGGTATAAACTTCGCAAGAATTTATAATTAACTAACCTGCGTGCTAACTTCGTTCGGGTTCCTCGTATTTTGACCTAAGTCGCGACAAACGCCTCTTCGAGAACCGCTTGACTTTGACTTTTTCAGATCCTTTCTCGTGCCAACGTCCCATCTGGACTTGATTTCGCTATAGGACAAAATCTAGCTATGTGACCATCTTTTCCACAACTAAAACATATCTTGGAAGGCTTTGAACAGTTTGACCTTATATGTCCCTCCTCTCCGCATCTGTAGCATCTAACTGGCGATCGTTCTCTTCCCCTAGAATTTGTTCTTTGGTGTTTGATCTTTTTATTCGACGCTTCCGTCATTGTTAAATCTTCTCTTTTAGATTGGACATCTCTTTCCATAATATCAACGCGTCGTGCGGCTTTTACCCATGCATCACTCATTCTCACTCGTTCAGTTATTTCTTCTTTCAGCTTAGATTCCAGCTTTATCATCTTATACTCGCCAAAAGAGTGCTTCAGTTCAAGCATCACATATCGGGTAACACAAGCTTGAATCGTTGCATCCTTTTGCTCCACGATCGCTCGCAATTCTTCACTTTTTCTTCTAACTCATGAATACGATTTTGCAATTCTACATTTTGATCATAAAATACCTCTAATAAACTCTCTTCGTGTACCTCTTCTTCCTCTTCTTCCTCACTCTCACCGTTACATCTGCGATTATCTCGGTCTGCAACTATCAATTCTTCACTCACCACATGGATATCTCTAATTCCTTCTTCTTTGACATCATATTATCCTGGTTGGCGATTAGAGGTGTCTCCACGATCTCATTCACTCCATTGTTAACGCTCTCAACAAACCATTCTTAAAACTATCATAAAACAAGGGTTAATTAAATAAATTAACAAATCACATAATACCCTATATTATGACCAACCAACAAATAAGCTTAGGTAGGACACACTTTAGCGAAGGATTTACTCGCCTCTCTCCCTCCTAGTTCTATTCCCCGATCTCCGCCAGAGATCATATCCCTAAGCTCGATACCAACCGTGATGCCCCCCAAAATAGGTATACATCACCCATTCTTAGTCGCCAAATACATGGTACGAAACAACTACAACTTTATTATCACAACAAGAAAACTGTGAGTTTAAATACAAATATTATCTTCTGACAATATCTATACTCAAATAAATCCTCATCACATTTATTGATACATTATTTTACAAAAATGGTGAGGACTACTAAACAATCCTTTCTAAAACCTTCATTCCATAACCCGACTACGTCTTTGCTATATTCTCGCCTCCACGAGAAGAATGGAACAAAAAGGAAAAGGGTGAGCTCAACTAGCTTCAATAAAGAATACTATGACTAAGATAATATACAACGAATTATCGTTAGTCTCCAACAGGAAAAATCGATAGAATCTGATAGACAACAAGTTTCAGGATCAATATTCACGGTGAAATAATAATTCATAGAAGAGTTACGTAGAGAATGAAATCTACTATAATCTATGAATTTAACGATCCATCATCAATATTTTATCCTCAGAACATCAATCAATATTCATCTCAAATCAAATATTCATCTTTGCACTACAGCCAAAGATATTCATCAATCGGTCATGTTCATCTCAACACCTAGGTTCATCTTTGCACTAAAGGCCAAAGATATTCATCGATCGGTCATGTTCATTTAAACACTGTTCATCTTTGCACTACAGCCAAAGATATTCTTCAGAAAATCATTCATCTTTGCCTACACGGGCCAAAAGATATTCAATAATATCATCATTTAAGACCGAGGATGATGAAAAATATTTTTAAAGAACGAATCCAAAGAAACAAAATGACAAGGATTAAGGATTAAGGATTAGTACTTTGTTTTATCCATGTCCAACAATACCTCAAAAATAATTATAGTGGTGTAAAATTCAAGAATGATCAAAACATGGATACAATCAAAGCTAGTATCCGAATAGATATTTTGAACGAAAAGAAGAAATTTTATTTTTCGATGAATAGTGCAGATATCGTGAATAGTCAGGCCGTATCGTGAATAGTAACTCAACACCAAAAGATAGAAATTCCACAAAAAAACATCTTCACGCTTTCACTTAATAGTACTCGTGAATAGTAACTCGTGAATAGTAACTCATGAATAGTAACTTCGTGAATAGTAACTCATGAATAAGAACTCCCACATGAAAAAGTTCCAAATTTGATAAAAGTTCCAACTAATATTTCAAAGATAATGATATTGAAGAAATAATATCATTACGAAAGAAAATAATATCCCTTACCTCAAAGAATCGATTGCTTCTAAGGAAAGGTCAAGTGATCTTTGAATGAAACTTGTCTTTGAACAAAGAACTCTCAAAGTATCTAAATACTCACAAAATACGCTCAATAATATAGAGAGAGAAAAGAAAACTTTGTTTACGGTGTGATTTTCAATTCTAACTTAGCCCTCTATTTATAGGAAAATGTTAGCCATAGAAGCAGACTTGACCTGCTACTCCGATGGCTTTTACTCTACTACTTATTGCCACCCACCACATTTGAAATAAAATTCAGCACATTTTTCACCAACCACAAGTGGGGCCCACCAATTCTAGAATTTTCCACCAAAATCATTTATAACCTAATTTACAATCACCACCTCTTAAAATTCATAATAAATTATACGCTCATCTTTAACGGTTCAAAATTTGTGGACATATACTCAACTTATATATGTATAACATATCCAAAAATTACAACGATCCAACGGTCGGATTAAATATTATAACTCACACAATAAAGTCGTAATAACAATTCGATTTGATCTTTTAATACCTCCAATCCGGCAAAATACAAATAAAACATCTCAAAGATTAATTCCTTCATTAATAACCACATAAATAAATCCATCATTTATATTCATATAAAATAAATATTTCCTTATCATATGAATCAATAATTAATTATTCACAAATAATATTACGTAATCACATTTATAATGACCAGTCCGCTTCCTGTGAAAGAGGGGCATTCCAATAAGGATCTCTCCTTATCAAGCCGCGCAATTAGGTGACCAAACCTCTCCTTAGACAGAACTTTCTAGACATTGCCGATAATGTTATCTAATAATATTATTCAAATAATATGAATTATTGATCCGATAATGGGAAATCTTGTGCGATGACAATTATTGAACAACAATAATATAAAATATCAACGCAAAGAATTATTGAATCAATAAAATAAAATATTGAATAAGAATAACTCTTGTGAAAATTATTGAGTAGTGCCTTCTTACGTAAGGATCAATAATTCAACAATCTTGCAATACCGGTGTCTTCGCAATGCAACCACGCCAGACATCGTATTTTAACCACCGGGTATTCCAATGATCTTAATTGATAATAACTACGCCGTTATTTTTAACCAACTTATATTTGTCATTTTCTTCATCCAATCGCTTTTTAGTTATGGGGCCCACACATGGTCATACCGTCGCATTTAATATTCCCCGACAAAGATGAATATTCCACGACCAAACGAATATTCCCCGACAAAAATGAATATTTTATAACCACTTGCTTATTTTGAAATATTTGCGTATTTAACCCCTAACTAACCACATTAATCAAATCAACCCTTACTATTTCAAAATAATAAATAAAGGAAATTCCTTTTTATTTAAAAATTTCGGGGTCTTACACACGTGGTGTCAAAACATGGAGTATCTGTTGATCCGACGAAGATTGAAGCAATACAAAGTTGGGATCAACCGAAGTCGGTGACAGAAGTACGTAGTTTTTTGGGCTTAGCTTGTTATTATCGGAGATTCGTGGAAGGGTTTTCTCGAATCGCTACTCCATTAACCCAGCTAACTCGGAAGGATACAAAATTCGTTTGGAGTGAAGAATGCGAAAGAGTTTCCAAGAGCTTAAGAGGAGACTTATTTCGCACTGTTCTAACAATACCATCCGGTTCGGATGGATTTGTTATCTACATCGATGCTTCGGTGCAAAGGGTTGGATGTGTTCTCATGCAACGTGGGAAAGTCATAGCCTATGCCTCGCGACAACTTAAAGAGTATGAGAGGAATTATCCTACTCATGATCTAGAGTTAGCGATGCTTTTCTTTAAAAATATGGAGGCACTATCTATATGGGGAGAAAGTGGAGATATATTGCACCATAAAAGCCTTAAATATTTCTTCACTCAAAAAAGAACTCAACACGCGGCAATGACGTTGGCTCGAGCTATTGAAAGACTACGACCACACTATTCAATACCATCCCGGTAAAGCGAACGTGGTAGGTGACGCATTGAGTAGAAGATCATATCTTGGAATGAGTGCGATGATGTCAAGTATCTGCGACAGAGCCAACTTTAATAGAAAAAGTTAAGGTTGCTCGAGCCAATGGCCGGAGGTGATGCGTATGAAGAAGAAAGTACAAGAAGGAGCTATTCCGGAAGCGAGAATTGATGAAGAAGGGATACTTCGAGTCCACTCTAGACTTTGTGTCCCTAACGACTCTGATTTGAAGTACAAGATTATGATGGAGGCACACAATACACCATTTGCAATCCATCCTGGAAGTACTAAAATGTATCGTGATCTTCGACATACATTTTGGTGGAACAATATGAAGAGAGAGATTGCAAAGTTTATCTCGATGTGTTTAACTTGCCAACGTGTAAAGGCGGAGCATCTAGTACCTAAGGGTCCGTTGCAACCACTTGAGATTCCGAAATGGAAGTGGGAACACATTACCATGGATTTCGTTACGGGTCTTCCTACGGTTTCTCAAGGCATCAATGCTATTTGGGTTATTGTTGATAGATTAACCAAGTCTGCTCATTTCTTGCCGATACGGGAGACTTATTCCCTTGAACGTCTTGCTAGTATGTACGTGAATGAAATTGTGAGGTTGCATGGCATGCCTGTATCCATAGTTTCGGATCGTGACCCAAGATTCACTTCAAGATTTTGGGTTAGCTTGCAAAAAGCTATGGGCACGGATTTGCGATTTAGTTCGGCATACCATCCCCAAACGGACGGACAATCAGAGAGGACTATTCAAACTCTTGAAGATTTATTAAGACTACGTGTCCTGACTTCAAGGGCGATTGATAAGTATTTACCATTGGTGGAATTCTCCTACAACAACAGTTATCGTGCAAGTATAGGTGTGGCTCCATTCAAAGCATTATATGGACGAAAATGTCGTTTCCAATATGTTGGGATGAGGTGGGTGAAACAACATTGTTGGGACCCGAGTTAAGACGTATGACTACTGAAAAGATTCAAATGATTCGACAACGTATACAAACGGCACAAGATCGACAAAAGAGTTATGCGGATCTTCATCGAAAGGACGTGGAATTTAGTGTAGGGGATCATGTATTGTTGCGAGTTGCTCCATGGAAGGTAGTTACTGTTAGGTTTGTAATATTCATATGCGCAATCAAATTGCACAAATTAAGCGGAAGCGTGTAAAAACAGAGTTTAAAAAAATTTTACAAACCATATACCCAGATCATCCTTTATGCACAATTATTAATTAAACGAAAAGACAAAGAATAAAATCATACCCTTGAAGATCGAGCTTCCTCAGGTACAAGTTCACCTCCAATCCTTTTCGCGTTCAACTTGAATCCACCGGGTTTGGTTCCTTCCTTTGATCAACGTTAGCCACCCATGTGTTTGGCCTCTAGAGGTGATCCACCTAGGAAGAAGAAAATTCAAGAAGATGGTGTATTTGGCTCAAACCCTAATTTTCTATCTCTATAGAAAAAGGCGTACTCTCCCAACTATTGGAAATATTACGTATGTTAAAAAAGTCAACAACCCCTTTCACCCATAATAAGACTCCTCTTATTTATAGATGTGGGCAACCCACCTTAACAATTAAGGAATTAGGATTTATTTAATTAATTAAATTCTTTTAATTAATTAAGCTCCCTAATCTTATTAGGGATAATTAATTAAACCCCTTTAATTAATTTTTCCTCCTAATCCTATTAGGAATAAATGAGAGTACTTATATTAAATTAATTTCTAAACTCTTTTAGAAATTAAAATAATAATAATAATTGTAATAATATTAATAAGACTCTCTCTTATTAATTTATATTTAATATTTCTAAAATATTAAATAATAAATATTAAGCTATTTAATTTATTCTATCACCATAGATTAAATTAAATATTCATAACATATTATTACAATTATGCCATTAACTTCTTAAATAATTATTCTTCCTTTTATGGTGTGACCCTTTAGGTTCTCCATATTAAACCTAGGTTATGAATAAATCAATTAGAACAATTCTAATCTTATTTAAATAAATAAATTAAACAATTAATTTATTTAAATAAATAATATTTATTCTACAATAGGGATAAGCCTCTCCCAACGATCAACGACTTTCCGGATAATATAGATTTCAACATTAATCATTAAAGAACCTTTGAGTAAATAGTTACCGCATACAAATCAATCCTTCCACCATACAATGTCCCAATTAAATATAAGACATGGAATTCTTCACCAAGTCTTATTTTATTTAATTATATGTATTTCGATCCTTAAATGCACAACTCCAAATAATGCAAATTAGAAACTCCTTTCTAATTTCATCCCGCCGCCAAGGACTACTGGGTTGTCATTTATCGAATCACATAGACATTTCTCTTCTTTATTAGAAGTGGTAGATTCTTTATTGATCATACATTATCTCCATGTATAACTTATTATACCCAAGCATACCTTTGATATACCCTAAGGGTCTTAAGGAATAAGTCAAAGTATAACTCATCATACACAAGATACTATGATGATCTCAAGTCCAAGGATCACTTGTCTTACTATCACTACAGAATTCCTATTGACAGCAAGTAAAACTCCATTAGGTATTCCTTAGCGAGCCACGCTCAAATGAACTTATTCTCTAATAAGCACCTACATACTTGCTTTTAGTGTCTCCACACAAATGATCATGAGATCAATCATCCTCATCCAATGAGCAAGTTAAACGTATGTACCAATCTATCCGGATTCACTAATCCCCATTTAGTAATCCAATGATTGGGAACTATTTTAGTTTTAAGCTTTCTAAGAATTTAGATCTCATTAGAATGATCATCATCATTATTCTAAAAGCATTGCTTAAAACTATGGGTTTATCACATATTATAAAACAAAGATCATGTAGATAATTAAAAGCCTTTAATAAATTAATACTTTTATTAATAAATGAATAAGATTGTTACAAAGTATATGCTTTATCATCAAACATGATTGGCTTGTGTGCATACTACTTTCGATTACAAGATTTGGGAAGAGAGGAAAGCTCAATCCACGATTTATTGGTCCATTTCAAATTCTTGACCGAGTAGAAATGTAGCCTATAGACTCGCGTTACCTCAGAGTATGTCTCGTGTTCATAATGTGTTTCACATATCTCAGATTTCGTAAATATGTGAAAGACCAACCACGTTATAGAGTTAGAACCGGACGAGATAGCCAAGACTTAACGTATGAGGAGGTACTGTCAAGATCTTGGATAGGAAGGAGCATGTCCCTACGCTGCAGAAAGGTCATACCACAAGTTAAAGTTTTGTGGAGGAATCATGCTATATAGAAATGACTGGGAATTGGAAACGAAATGAAAGCGAGGTATCCTCACCTTTTCAAACACACAGTACGTCGTCAATTTCGAGGACAAAATTTCATAAGGAGGGAGGTTTGTAAGACCCCAACTTATTATTAATGAAATTTAATTTTCTCTATTTATTATTTTGAAATAGTAAGGGTTGATTTGATTAATGTGGATAGTTAAGGGTAAAATACGCAAATACTCCAAAATAAGCAAGTGGTTATAAAATATTCATTGTTGTTTGGGAATATTCGTTTGGTCGTGGAATATTCGTGATCGCTTTGGGAATATTAGATGCGACAGCCTTGACCATGTGTGGGCCCCATAAATCTGAAAGCGATTGTGTAAGACCCTCAAATTTTTTAAATAAAAGGAATTTCCTTTATTTATTATTTTAAAATAGTAAGGGTTGATTTGATTAATGTGGATAGTTAAGGGTTAAATACGCAAATATTTCAAAATAAGCAAAGTGGTTATAAAATATTCTTTTTTTTCTGGAATATTCGTTTGGTCGTGGAATATTCGATCGCTTGTCAGAATATTCGTATGCACCAAGGCAGCAACCATGTGTGGGCCCCATAACGAAAAAGCGATTGGATGAGGAAAACGACAAAGTTTGGGTGGTTATAAATAACGGCGTAGTTATTCTGGATTAAGATCTGTTGGAATACTTCGTTGGTTAAAATACAAAGATACGTCTGGCGTCGCATTGCCGATGGCTTTGATTATTACAAAAGATTGTTGAATTATTGATTCGCACGTAAGATGGCACTACTCAATAATTTTCCACAGTGAGTTCTTTATTCGCTCAATATTTTATTTTATTGATTCAATAATTGTCTTTGCGTTGATATTTTATATTATTATTGTTCAATAATTGTCACCGCACGATATTTCCCACTATCGGATCAATAATTCATATTATTTGAATAATATTATTAGATAACATTATTGGCAATGTCTAGAAAGTTCTGCTCTAAGGAGAGGTTTGGTCACCTAATTACGCGCCAAGATGAGAGAAATCCTTATCTGAAAGCCCCTTTCACCTGGAACTACTGGTTGTCATAATTGTGATTCTCAGTAATATTATTTGTGAATAATTAATTATTGATTCATATGATAAAGAAATATTTATTTTATGTGGATATAAATGATGGATTTATTTATGTGGTTATAAATGAAGAAATTATTGTTGAGGTGTTTTATCGATATTTTATCGGATTGAGGTGTTAAAAATCAAATCGTGGGTTTTGAGATATATTATGGGGTTATAATTTTAATCCGACCGTTGGATTGTGGTAATTTTTGGGTATGTTATATATACATAAGTTGAGTATATGTCCACAAATTTTGAACCGTTAAAATGCACTACGAATGATTTGTTGTGAATTTTAAGAGGTGTCGGATTCAAAATTAGGTTTATAATTGATTTTGGTGAAAAATTCTAGAATTGAGTGGGCCCCACTTGTGGTTGGTGAAGAAATGTGCTGAATTTTATTTCAAATGTGGTGGGTGGCAATAGTAGCGGTGTAAAGCCATCGTGTAGCGGTCAAGTCTGCTTTTTGGTGCTAACATTTTCCTATAAATAGAAGGGCTAAGTTAGAATTGAAAATCACACCGAAAACAAAGTTTTCTCTTTCTCTCTATATTATTGAGCGTATTTTGTGAGTATTTAGATACTTTGAGAGTTGCTATTCAAATTCAAGTTTTTCATTCAAAGATCACTTCCCACCTTTCCTTCCAAGCAAATCGATTCTTTGAGGTAAGGGATATTATTTTTTCAATGATATTATTTCTTGAATATCATTATCTTTGAAATGTTGATCTGAAGTTTTTATCAAATTTGGAACTTTTTCATGTCAAGGTTACTATTCATGAGTTACTTATTCACGAGTTACTATTCATGAGTTACTATTCACGAGTTACTATTCACGAGTACTATTCATGAAGCGTGAAAATGTCTTTTTATGGAATTTCTATCTTTTGGTGTCGAGTTACTATTCACGATATCTGGACTATTCACGATATCTGACACTATTCACGCGTATCGGCACTATTCATCGAAAAATAAAATTTCTTCTTTTCGTTCAAAACATCTATTCCGGATACTAGCTTTTGATTGTATCCATGTTTTGATCATTCTTGAATTTTACACCACTATAATTATTTTTGAGGTATTGTTGGACATGGATAAAACAAAGTACTAATCCTTAATCCTTAATCCTTGTCATTTTGTTTCACCGGATTCGCTTTTTTAAAATATTTTTCATCATCCTCGGTCTTAAATGATGATATTATTGAATATCTTTGGCACAGAGTAGCAAAAGATGAATGATTTCTGAAGAATATCTTTGGCACAGAAGTGCAAAGATGAATGATTTCAAGAATATCTTTGGCTCAGTAGTCAAAGATGAATGATTTCAAGAATATCTTTGGCTGTAAAGGCAAAGATGAACAGTGTTTAAATGAACATGACCGATGATGAATATCTTTGGCCTTTAGTGCAAAGATGAGCAGTGTTGAGATGAATATGACCGATTGATGAATATCTTTGGCCCATGTCAAGGCAGATGAATATTTGATTTGAGATGAATATTGATTGATGTTACGAGGATAAAATATTGATGATGGATCGTTAAATTCATAGATTATAGTAGATTTCATTCTCTACGTAACTCTTACATGAATTATTATTTCAATATGAATATTGATCTCAAACTTGTTGTTTCATTGTATTCTATCGATTTTTTCCTCGTTGGAGACTAACGATAATTTGTTGTATATTATCTTAATCATAGTATTCTTTCTTTGGGCTAGTTGAGCTCACCCTTTTCCTTGTTGTTCCATTTTTCTTCTCGGGAGGCGAGAATGTAGCGAAATACTTAGTCGGGGTATGGAATGAAGGTTCTAGAGAGAGTTGTTTAGTAGTCCTCACCATTTTTTGTAAAATAATGTATCAATAAATGTGATGGGGATTTATTTGAGTATAGATATTGTCTAAAAGATAATATTTGTATTTAAACTCACAGCTTTCTTTGTTGTAATAATAAAGTTGTAGTTGTTTACGTACCATGTATTTGGCGACTTCGAAATGGGTGTGGTGTATACCTATTTTGGGGGCGTCCATGATTGGATGAAGAAAACGACAAATATAAGTTGGTTAAAAATAACGGTGTAGTTATTACAGTTATCTTTGTTAAAATACTTTCGGTGGTTAAAACACAAGAAGCTTACGGTATTGCACCAATTATTGATCCTTACGTGAAGGCCTTTACTCGATAATGGTTACGATAATTCTTGCTCAAAGATTTTATTGAGTTAATAATTCTTTGAGTTGATATTTTATATTCTTTGTTGTTTCAATAATTGTCATTACACGGTATTTTTTATTATCGAAGCAATAATTCATATTATCTGAATAATATTATTATATAACATTATTAGCGATGTCAGAAAGTTCTATCTAAGGAGAGTTTGAGTCACCTAATTGCGGCAGCCGATGAAGAAATTCTTATTGGAAAGCCCTCTATCATCTGAGGAGCTGCACAGTTGTCGATAATGTGATTCTATAATATTATTTGTGAATAATTAATTATTGATTCATATGATGAGGAAAATATTGATTTTATATGGATATAGATGGAGAAAATTTTTAATGTGACAATTGTTGAAAATTGAAATTTTATCTTTTTCCGATAAAATAATTCATTTAAATATATTATTATATTTTAATAATATAATAATGGTGATATTTTTACAACGAATGTGAGATATATGAGTATACGAGGAGGAAGAGTATTTTTGTTGCAATAAATGTTTAAAACATATTAAACATGTCGGTGGACCCCATTTATTGACTAAAATTTGATTATAGCATGTCTATTTCATAGGAAATTTCATTAGCTACAACTTTGCAGAAGAAAGTTTTTCCAATTTTCAAACAGAAATTGACCGAAATCCACAAACGGGCGATTTTAAAGGCTATAATCAAATTTCAGTCAAGAAATGGGCCCACAGACATGTTTAACATGTTTTAAATAACTTTTGCAATAAAAATACTCTTTCTCCTCATATACTCATATATTCCACATTCATTGTAAAAATATCATCATTATTATATTATAATAATATAATAAAATATTATTTTATCAGAAAAGATAAAATATCGATTTTCAACAATTGTCACTTTAAAAATTTTCTCCATCTCTATATCCACATAAAATAAATATTTTCCTCATCATAAATATCAATAATTAATTATTCACAAATAATATTACAGAATCACAATACTAACAACCAGCAGGTTCCCATGAAAGAAGGGCTTTCCAATAAGAATTTCTCCTTTACGACGCCACAATTAGGTGACCAAACCTCTCCTTAGACAAAACTTTCTAGACATTGCCAATAATGTTATCTAATAATATTATTCAAATAATATGAATTATTGATCCGATAATGGGAAATATCATGCCTTGACAATTATCAAACAACAATAATATAAAATATCAACGTAGCAATTATCAATCAATAAAATAAAATATTGAACAAAGAATTACCGTAACAATTATTGAGTAATGCCTTCTTACGAAAAAAAAATTATCATGCTTTATGAATAGTACTCGTGAATAAGAACTTCGTGAATAAGAACTCGTGAATAGTAATTAAAAAATTTGAATACTTTTATTTCATAAAATTCGGTCTTACAAAAATACTTTATGAAAATAACGGCGGGAAGTTTTACTGTTAATCGTTGAAACACCCTTGTTAAAAGAAATACGATGAATGCTGCGTGGTTGCATAGTAGCACGCCAGATTGATTATTGATGCTTACGTGATAAGTCACTTTCCAGCTTTTGTTGGTATTATTAATATACTAATACGTAAAATCTTTTTATAAAAAATGTAATACTTTTATAAAGTTATTCTATAAATATAATATATTATATTCTATTATATAGTATTGCATAAGTATTCGCATAAGTATTTTGCATAGCAAAATCTTTTTATATAAAATGTAGAATACTTTTATAAAGTTATCTGCTTTATTAGACAATAATTAGAATATATTATATTTTATTATGCATAGTGTTTGCATAGTAAAATCTTTTATAAAGTTATTCGTTTTATTATACTATAAATAGAATATATTATATTTTATTTAAAAGATTTTGCTTTAAATATGGACCGTCAGATTAAAGTAAATCAATCTCGATTGTTCATGAGTTAGTTACTATGCATTCCATTTTTCTATAAATAGAAGTTCATTCATTCATTATTTTCTTACGAATTCACTGAAACTCTAGAGAGATAAACTCTAGAGAGAAAGAAGAAATTTATTCTGCTACTTCACTACTCATATATCTCGTACTCTTCTTCTTAAGGTAGGGAATATTATTTGTTGTACTCGTAGGGGGTATTATTTCTTTTGTATTCATGAAGAGAACTTCATTATTCCATTTTTATCATTACGTTGGAATAACTCAGATACGCGACTACCCTATACTTGGTGAAATTCTTCATTATTCCATTCTTTATTATTCTCATGAATATCCTCATCATGCGCTTTTACTTGGGACCGGTTCTATTCTTTACTATTCTCATTGGAATATCCTGTTTGAAAGCGTTTTACGTAGGACTGTTCCGTTATTTATTATTCTTGGAATATCTGTCGGTTGCATATATACGCCCGACTCGGTTCCGTTATTTAGTATTCTATTGAATAACTCGTCTATCATGCTGTACCGCATTGTACGGTGATTTCTTTTGTTATTTCATTCTTTATTATACTTAGTTGGTTAAAGTTTTGACTTCTATACTCCATGAAATTAGTGGAATATCCTTGATATTTGCACTTCATCCAGTATCTTTTCATGAAAATATTCTTCTGAGCATTCTTGAATTTTACTCTACAAGAAGTATCATGTTGACAATTTAGACGTTATTAGTTCCTAGATAAATTAATTCTTGAACTTGTTAATTTGAATTATTATGTCATTGTCATCATCCTCATGTTTATATTATGTTGAAAGTCATCTGTGGCCTGTAATGCATAGATGGACTTGGTATGATTATGACCAGGGATTATTCGGTGTAATCTTGACCGTAATGTTACAAATGATGTGGAAAAAGTCCTCATTGGCCCGTAGTGCATTGATGGACAGTTTTTGGTATGATTATGGCTATGAATTCTCTTCAGCCAAGGGTGCAAAGATGAATTGTTTTATGGCATGATCAGGACCGTTGATGAAAACACGATTATCTTTGGCCTGTAGTGCATGGATAATTCGTGGTCGTGATACTAAAGAATATCCTTGGCTTGTAGTGCAGGGATGATTTAATGATGTGAATTATTTATTGAGCTGAGTCTCAGCGATAAAAGTGATGAAAACCCTTTTAAATCATAAAAGATAATAGATTTTATTTTCTACTTGACTCTTTTAATGGATTGCTTGTTCTACTGCAGTTAAACTTGATGTCTATTGTATTTTATCAGTTTAGCATTGTTGAAGACTAATGATAATTTATTCTGCATTATCTTAGTCATAATATTTCTTACTGGGCTAGTTGAGCTCACCCTTTCTTTCATTGTTCTCTTGTGAAATGAGAATATAGTAGGGACGAAGCCTGGGAAACGGAGTGATGGTCCAGAGGATAGCATTAGTAGTCCTCACTATTATGTGAAATAGTGTGATAATAATTGTAATGAGGACTCCTTTTGAGTTTGTATAATATCTAGTAGATAGTATTTGTATTCAAACTCAAAGTTTATGTTTTAATAAGATTGTACCTGCATTGTATTAATAGTAAGTTGTATTAGAATTTATGTACCATGTAAGTGGCGACCCAAGATGGGTGATGTATACCTAATTTTGGGGGCGTCACAGTCGAGGTGGGGCAGTGTCGCTGTGAAGCCTTCACAAGCTTCACAGAATCACAGACTCACAGAGTCACAGTCACAGTCACAGTGAAGGCAAGCAAGACGAGGGTCAAGGGTCGAGCCGTCGAGGGAATGGATCGAAGAGGGTCAAGGCCTCAAGGGTCGAGGTCCTCGAGGACGACGAGGAGAAATAAGAGAATGGATCGAGGAGAATGGATCGAAGAGCAAGACTGCAAGACTCTAGAGGTGTGAATGCAAGACCGAGAAGTGAAGGGCCTCACTTTTTTACATGATTGTGCATTAGCGGCTTAAGGAGAAATGGAGAATACAGAATAGGAATAGGAGATATTATATGACTTAGACTTTAGAAACTAGAAAGGGTATTAGGGTTTTTAAAAAGTCAAGGTCATTTGGCCCACAGTGTGGCCGGCCAAAAAACAAATTTCAGATTTTTTCATTAACAAATCACCCAAAGCCCGGCCCAATTGGTGAATGGGTCAACTACCACCCGACCAAGCTGTCATCCATCTTTGCTGTGTCTAATAATTATTAATAAATAATAATAATTAAATAATTTTTTTAAATAAGCTATGGTGCATTGTGCTGTACTGCATGCTGCTTGTTAAATATTTTTTTAAAATATTTTGAGTTGCTTGTTGAATGTTGAGTTTTTAAATAATTATTTTTAATCGGTACTGGCTTTGTGCTTGTTGAATGTTGAGTTGTTGTTTTGATTTAATAAATGTGGACAGTTGTTTTGTTAAACTTGGATCTCCATGGTGAATAGAAAAAAGAGAACTGAGCAAAGTGAGTTGATATATACTGAGATAAAATAGAAAATTTTACATGTTGGTTTGTCATCTTGTGCAAGCAACAATGCAACATGGTTAAGGTGAGAACGGGTTAAATGCTTTCTAAGTCACTGCACTATAGGTCGACTCACAAATGGGTCACTGAACTTTTTTTTCTTACAGTCAACTCACTGAACTTTTGTTTACTAACAACAAGTTTAATATTCCGTTAAAGAAGTTGACTTTGGACGGAAATTGCCACGTAAGCTGCTGACGTGGTAATTGTTTTTGATGTGGCACACATCTGTCCCATGTGGCTTTCGTGATGTGAAAATGGAGGAGAATTTACAAATGTAATAATATAAATGTATATAAAACGCAATTTTTTTAATAAAATTTTTTAAAAAACAAAGTTTTTTATAATAAAAATTAAAAAATGCAGTTTTTTTAATAAAAAATAATTATTATTTTTATTAAAAAAAAAACCAACAATGCTCTCTCTCCTTCTCCGTCACAACAACGCAGTTTGGTTTTTAAAAAATAAAACACAGTTTTTTTAATAAAAATAATTATTTTTAATATAAAAAAAACACAAATATTTTTAATAAAAATAATTATGTTTAATAAAAATAAAAAAAGCAGAGGTTTTTTAAATAAAAGATAATAAAACGCGCTTTTTAATAAAAAAAATGCAATTTTTTTAAAAAATAAAATTTTAAAATAAAAATTTATTTTAATTAACAAAACTCAGTTTTTTAAATAAAAATAAAATAAAACTATTTTTTGAATAAAAATAATAAAAACACGCTTTTTAAAAAATAATAAAATGCGCTTTTTTAATAAAAAATTTATATTTAATATAAAAAATGCGCTTTTTTTAAATAAAAAATAAAATGCGCTTTTTTAAATAAAAAATTATTTTTAATTATTCAATAAAAATAAAATTAAACTTTTTTAAATAAAAATAAAAAAAAGCCACAGCTTTTAAAAAAATGCGCTTTTTATTAAAAAAATTTAATTAAAAAACGCAATTTTTAAATAAAAGAATAAAATGCAATTTTTCAATAAAAAATAAATTTTAATTAAAAATAAAATAAAAGCAGCTTTTTAATAAAATTAAAAAACATTTTTTAAAAAAATAAATAAAATGCGCTTTTTTTAATAAAAAAATGCTTTTATTTTATTTTATTATTTAAAAAATTGTGTTTTTTTTATATTAAAATAAAGGTTTTTATTAAAAAATTTATTTTTTAAAAAAAGCTAGCTTTTTTTTATTTTATTAAAAAATGCGTTTTATTATCTTTTTTTAAAAAAACTGCGTGTTTTTTATTCTTATTAAAAAACTCCGCTTTTTTTATTTTTATTAAACATAATTATTTTATTAAAAAACTTTGCTTTTTATTTTATTAAAATAAATTGTGCTTTTTTTTATATTAAAAATAATTATTTTTATTAAAAAAACTTTGTTTTATTTTTTAAAAACCAAACTGTGTTGTTGTGACGGAGAAGGAGAGAGAGAGAGAGAGCGTTGTTTGTTTTTTTTTAAATAAAAATAATAATTAATTTTTTTATTAAAAAAAACTTAATTTTTTTAATTTTCATTATAAAAAAATTGCGTTTTTAAAAATTTTTTATTGAAAAAATTGCGTTTTATGTACATTTTTATTATTACATTTGTAAATTCTCCTCAATTTCCACATCATGAAAGCCACATGGGACAGATCTGTTGTGACGCCCCCAAAATAGGTCCAATCCATCCAACTTATTCTGAGTCGCCAAATATATGGTACAGAAAATAACTACAACTTTATTACTACAATTGTCGTGCAAAATACAACAACATATATACTGTGAGTTTTAATACCAACTATGACTCATGTCCCAACTATGGACAACACCTCACAGTGATACCTTATATAAAGGTACAATCTAGAACTGTTTTAGAAATTAAAATCTTTGGAAAGTGCTCAAGGAAACCTTCGTACATAGGAGGCCATGAATGATAGATATCATATGCCCATAGAATTATCCTTGGTTGACCCAATAGACCCTAAAGAAAAACGAGAAGATTACTATCATCTCTTTCCAATGGTGAGTCTTCTCTTGACATATAACTATCTCCACCGTCTGCAATTGAACATTATGTTTCAAATAAACTCCAAGATCATATAGGTAGTGCTCGTAGATATACTCAAATGTGGGATTTGCACAACCCCCTCGCCTTTATGATAACGCCAGTTGTATGTCATTAGACATCTTGTATGATAGTGATAAAACACTCTTCCAAAGTCAGGTTCGCTTCACCCTATTGTTGTTCACCAAAATCAATTATTAAGTGACGATAATATACGACACACACATCTTAGGTCCTCAATACAATTATATATCAGATGTCATGCCGCTTTTATAATGTGTTGAGAAACTTTGATGCAATCTTAACCATCACACTATTCCCTATTATTCTCGCTACGACCCAATTTACACTCTTATTACCCGAAAGAATTGTGAAGTAAAAGGGTGAGCACAACTAGCTCAAGAAAAAGAATATTATGACTAAGATAATTACATTATCAATATACTTCATCAGTAATAAATCAGAGATTTAGAACATATGGTAGATGATAAAACTTTTCAACCATAGTTGCAGCGGAACGAGCAATCCATTAGAGGAGTCAAATAGACCATAAAGTTTATTATCTTTTCCATATTAAAAGTCCACCAACAATGTTTTATTCCTGTAACATTAATCAACAGTTCCTTTCCACAATTATATGAATAACTCATAATCATAATTGTAATTCTAAATTCCTCTTCGCATCTAGGACGAAGATAATTTTCATCACATGTCTTTACCTGAAACATCAAAGATCATGGTTATACCAAATCACGCCTCGCTCATAATCATACTAATAAATTCATCTTTGCACCACAGGCCAAAGATATTCATCAATAGTTCATCTTTGCACTACATGCCAAAGATATTCAACAACAAGTCATCTTTGCACTACATGCCAAAGATATTCAACAACGGGTCATCTTTACACTACGAATCAAAGATATTCATCAATAATTGATCTTTGCACTACATGCCAAAGATATTCATATCTCAAAGAAATACATAATAATTTCAGAATTTATATAAACCATAATTATAACCATATATGTTGATCAATTCACCTTTGCAGTTAAGCTAAAGATATTCAATTATAAATTCAATGGTCATGATCATACCAGTCAACAATTCAACTTTCCACTACTGGCCAAAGAGAACCTATAGTCACGATCATACCAATAATCTACCCATCTTTACACTCAAGTCAAATAAAAATATCATCATTAGGGTTATAAGAATGTTATATATGATAATAAAAATAATATAATCAACATATAGATTTAATCTCAAGAGTAAGATTCATAAATCAATGATCTCATAACACCTTAATCAAAATGTTATAAATCACTTAATAATTTCATAATCTAATATTATTAATACTACCATAATATTTTAATCATTTCTTAAACTTATAAATAATTTATTTTAATTGTTTACACTTTACTAATAAATGCATTTAATCATCCTAAAATGTCAAACTCATAATATTTCATCACCAATAACCAAAATCCTCATCAAAAATCTGCATATACCTCATATATGATTCTCCAAATATAAAATCATATTTTTCAATTTTCTTACTTCACATAACATATTTAATTCATTTACTCATAACTAGAATATTTTCATGAAAAATACCAAATCAGTTCTAAAAATATTTTTTTTCTGGGATTTAGTATAATATAGTCCCATATTGAACATATATTTTTCTCGGAATTTTTAAAATTCATTTACTATTTTTCACATGGCCAAAACCACCGAATATTCAGACATTTATCATAAATTGTACTTTTATCCAAAATTTCTGAAATTTACAGAGTATACTGATATTATATAGATGTACTCCAAATAAAAATTTCATCAATTTTGGAGTTAATCACAAGGAGTTATAAGCGGTTACTTTTAAAATAGTCTTTTCTCATAAAATCCATAACTCCTAATCTATACATCCAAAAATCGCCATTTTTGGACACAATCTACAAAACTCATCAAACTATCATTTCAAAATTCTTCAGAATTTTTGAAGGTTCAGAAAAATTTCAAAATTGAAAAACATAATAACCCTTACATACTAATGACAATATCCCTTACTATCCCTTACCTCAAAAAGAAAGAAAGATTTAACTTGAATAACGCTGAACGAACTTGCACCGTATAGCAATACTCAAGATATCAAAATACTCAAAAGAATACACTCGATAATATACAGAGAGAATTAGAGAGAAAACTTCAGTTTCTGGTGTGATTTTCAATTCTAACCTAAGCACCTATTTATAGAAAATTGCTTAGAATATCAAAGCATAAAATTTAATATTATAATAATAATATATATTATAAATTCTTACGCCCGCCATCAATAACTGAATTCAGCCATTTCAACAACCAATGGGGCTCACCAAACATATCAAAAACGTTTTTCTAACTATAAATATTTTAAACTTCCAAAATCAATTATTTTGGAACCCTAACTTCAATAATTCATAATAAATAGCCCTTTTTGTCGTAAAAAATTCAAACCACGTGTCTTTTCATAGAAAATTTCATTATCTACAACTTTGCGTAAGAAAATTTTCCAAATTTCAAATGAAATTGACCAAAAATTCACAAACAGACGATTTTACATGTGCTATAATCAAATTTCAACCAAGAAATGGGCTCATGAGACATGTTTAACATGTTTTAAACAACTTTTGCAACAAAAATAATCTTTCTCCTCATATACTCATATATATCACATTCATTGTAAAATATCATCATTATTATATTATAATAATATAATAAAATATTATTTTATCAAAAAGATAAAATATCGATTTTCAACAATTGTCACTTTAAAATTTTTCTTCATCTATATCCACATAAAATAAATATTTTCCTTATCATAAATATCAATAATTAATTATTCACAAATAATATTACAGAATCACAATATTAACAACCAGACAGTTCCCAGGAAAGATGGGCTTTCCAATAAGAATTTCTCTTTACTGACGCGCAATTAGGTGACCAAACCTCTCCTTGGACAGAACTTTCTAGACATCGTCAATAATGTTATCTAATAATATTATTCAAATAATATGAATTATTGATCCGATAATGGGAAATACTGTGCTTTGACAATTATTGAAACAACAATAAAATAAAATATCAACGTAACAATTATTGAATTAATAAAATAAAATATTGAGCAAGAATTATCGTAATAATTATTGAGTAATGCCTTTTTACGAAAAAAATATATCATGACTCATGAATAAGAGAATAAGAATGAATAGTAGATCATTAATAGTAACTTGTGAATAGTAATTAAAAAAAAATTGAATACTTTTGTATACGGTGAAAAACATTCCCGCCAAAATCAGTTTCCACGCTAACAAAATCCCGCTGCACCTCACTTTTTCCCTCTCATCACTTCCAATTTTTACACACCTTAATTTCTTTCTCTCTAAATTATTTTCCTTTGTTTCCCATTTTCCAAATCAATCCTAATCCTTACGGGGTTTTGCCATTTATGTGCTTGAAGAAATGGAGGCAAAGGGGATCGATCAAAAAGCAGAGAATATCAAAACCATCAAATCAATTCTCGGGGATGATGTTTCAGAAGACTATATTGATCTTGCGCTAATGGAGTGCAACAACAACGTAGACGCGGCCATTAACGAAATCCTCGACAAACCGGCGTTTTATTCTCCTCAATTTTTAGTTAGAAAGAAAGTTACCAGCACCGGAGCTCGTGTATCAGCTCAAATCAAGCTGGAAAACGTCGAAGAAGCCGGAGAACTTAAAGCTCTTCATCCGTCAAAGTCAGAGGAGAGAGGAAATGGGAATCCTGAAATGGGTTCCGAAGGTAAGGTTTTTTTTCGAGAAAATGTGGCAAAGAAAATGTCTTTTGATGATTTTCTTAAGGTAACGAATACAAAAGTTGAGGCTGATGAAGAGTATCTCAGTTCCCAAATCAGGGAACAGAGAGAAAATGACTCTAAGACCATTGTTAAGGTGAAGGAAGAACCTGACGTGGGTCCCACTAGCCTCCGGTCATCGGAGCCTGTGGCTACGCCGGACATGACTTTTGAAGAATATTGTCGGTTAACTGAGGGAAAAGATAAACCAAATAATGAAAAGATGAACCCCCAAATTAAGGAAGAGAGACCTGAGGAAAAATCCCTTGTGGTGTTTGATGATAAAGTTCTTGTAAAAGAAGAAATGAAAGAACCGATTATGGTTCAGCCATTGTCTTCAAGGCCTCCTTCTGTTCAACATGGGTCCATGTATGATAGGCTTAAACCCTCTAATGTGAAAAAACAAAAGGTGGAAGATAATAGAATGCTAAGTGTTGTTGTGATTGAGGATGGGGATTTTCCTCAAGAGCCGGATTGGTTGTTGGTGGGAAGAACTGCAATAACGGGGATTTCGACAACTAAAGGGAGGAAATTGGAGAATAATGAGATTGTTCACTTGGCTTTTCCTTCTGGAGATTCAAGAAGTAAATACAGGTCACCCTTTGTGAGCACAAAGGCAGCTGCTGCAGTGTCGGGGATTGTTCGTTTCTCAACTACAAGATCCGGAGAGGTATTAAGTCTATTGTTGCTGTCAAATTTATCTCATTATGTTTATGTCTAGCTGTTTTTTCCCTTTAGAACTTGGGCTCAATTCTTATTTGGATGCTGACAGATTTTAAAATTTCAATTCAAGTTGGTATTTGTCTAATCTAATTTTCTGTTTGATTGTTGTTAAAATTGTTACTATGATATACAGTATGTTTAAAATTTGTTCCATGCATGTTGGTCTTAGAACTAAAGCAAATTAATGTTCAATTGAACTTATGATTATTCATTGCCTTATTAATGTTGTGTTGATAATATGATATGGATCTTATGTATTTCACTTTGTATTAGTATATTGGCTTCAAAGAATGACCTGTTTTTATATGTGATGTATATATTTAGATTGGTCGTCTCTCAATGGAATGGGCAAAATGCCTTGTTCCGCTTGTGAATTCTTCCAAGGTAAAAGTACTTTGTCTGTGTATAGCTGCGTCAACAAATCTTCATTTGATGCAAGATGTATTGTTGTATGCAAGGTGAAATTCCGTTTTTGTTGCAATATACTCCATATGATATTTCATTTAAATTTTATATCCAATTCATGTTCTCATGATGAATTATTTTGTTTTACTTAAAATAATTTCTTTTTCTCTTTTCGTTCTTTTGCCCTTTTCGGCAGCTTTTATATTCACAAATCAGTTATCACAGAGGGTGACAAGTTATCTTGGAGACTAGATTCCCCTTCAAACATCGACTCCACAGTTTATCCCATCTTAACTCTGTTCAGGTTGCTAAAAACAAAACCATATCAGGAGGTAATTTACATTGTGTTGTTGAGAATTTATAGCTGCTGTCTTATATAACTTTAATAAGTTACTCTTTCATCTTCAACCAGGCTGCATTTACACCAGAGGAACTTCATTCTCGAAAACGTGTCCTAAACTTAGAAGTACGTGTATTCAATTTTGCTCATAATCTTTTATTTTTGGTTTAGTATATCTTGATGTTGTGTGAACTGCTACAATTTATACAGGCAACTGGCGCAACAACAATATAAAGTTAAATTCCATGACATTTTATCTTTTGATCAAACAGGGGGATTCAGCCATGTTACCTGTGCAGAAACGAGGGAAAGGTTGCCAACCGGATCAAAACAGTGATGAGCAAGCTATTACTGAATCAGCTTTAAATGAGCTTGTTGGTGCTGCAGCTGTGTACAACTTGGAGGTAAGATCATACAAGTACTTGCCTTCAATATCCGAATTAAATGAAGCATGATTTGAGAAGGACATACTCGTATCCTTTTATTATCTCTTGCTCTCTTTATATTGTATAGGAAATGGAGCCCCCATATACTCTTACGTGTGACTTGAGGCCATACCAGAAGCAAGCTCTCTATTGGATGTCAGAGTCAGAGAAGGGAGTAGATGTTGAGAAAGCAGCAAAAACACTTCATCCATGCTGGGCTGCATATCGAATATGTGATGAGTATGCAGCTTTCTATGAATATTTAGATAACATAAAGGAAAATTATTATGATTGTAGCTTTTGGTGACATCATAGGTTTCAAGCAATTACTTTACAGCACTTGCTAGTGTAAGTTGACCAAATGAGCTATTTAACAGGAGGGTTTCTTCCATATATGTAAACATTTTCTCTGGTGAAGCAACTACAAAATTTCCCACTGCTACACAAATGGCTAGAGGAGGAGTAAGTTTTTCTTTTCCCTTTTTCCCATATTATTTTGAATTTACTGTTTAAATTTGTAAAAGTAACATGGTTATATTTGAACGTTGGATGGCTCTGCGTTTGTATATTTGTTGATGGAGTTATTCTTTCTCCAACATGTCTACATATTAACATGTTTGATGTTTTTTAGTTCTGCCGTTATTATTTGTTTGTGTTTTGTGCTTTCTCTAAATCAACAAACATATGTCCAGATTTTAGCAGATGCAATGGGGCTTGGAAAAACTGTGATGACAATATCCCTGATACTTGCAAGACCCAGCAAAGGAAACCCTGATAGTATACGTAAAAGAGAATCTGATGGGCAAGTCTCACAAAAAGTAAGAGGAGGAACTCTCATTATTTGTCCTATGGCTTTGCTGGGACAGTGGAAGGTTAGTATCTCCATTAGTACCTAATATGAAGAAACAACAGGTCTTTCCATATGTTCTTCGACATGACAACTTTCACATGTTTAGCTTATTTTTATTGAAATTATATCTTCTCCCTAAACTTTTCTATAATGCAGATTTATACCATTAAATGCAACTGCACTGGTATCTACTTGATTAGATATCTTTTAATTTCTGTTCAATCCTCAGGATGAACTTAACACCCATTCCAAACCCGGAAGTATTTCAGTATTTGTTCACTATGGTTGCGACAGAAGCAATAACCCCAAGATCATAGCAGAAGCTGATGTAGTCTTGACAACTTATGGTGTATTATCTGCAGCATATAAAAATGTAAGCTATCCTTTATTCCTATTTTTTATCTGCATTGTATCATGTGTTATCTACTGATGGGACTAGTAATTCTTCTTGCCACTCATAATTATTGTATTGGCATTTTTTGTATTTCTTAAACAGGATGCAGATAACAACATTTTTCATAGAGTTGACTGGTATCGAGTTGTGCTGGATGAAGCTCATGCTATAAAATCTTCGAGGACCCAAAGTGCACAAGCTGCCTTCTCATTGTCATCATATTGTAGGTGGTGTCTTACCGGCACACCTCTTCAGGTATTTGTTTTCTTTCAAGGGTATTTGCTATATAGCATCATATAGCCGTGGATACAAAACCTGAAGCTATTCTGGTATATCTACTTTGGGTTTATCATGATTTTTGAGAAAAATATAATATCAATAGTTCTTCACAATGGTAATTATGATCAATTGTTATGAATTCCATGGCTGTTATTTTTAAAGGATAGAATTCATTTGATAGTCTAAATAATGCTAACAGGTATAGACATTTGTTTATGCAGATTAATTTGGAAGACCTCTACAGTCTCTTGTGCTTTTTGCATGTTGAACCATGGTGCAACTGGGCATTGTATGCATTCAGTAACATGAAACATGTACAATTTATTACAATGTACAAAAATAAATTGGTGGAACTAAACAACAGGGCATTTTATTAAACTCATGTTTGAGACTAGTTTGAAGTATCTTTTCCTCAATGTAGTTTCATTTTATGTAGGTGGCACAAATTAATTCAGCGGCCTTATGAGAATGGTGATCAGCGAGGGCTGAAACTGATCAAGGCTATCTTGAGGCCACTGATGTTGAGGAGAACAAAAGATACTAGGGATAGACATGGAAGGTAAAAAGCTCTACTTTTTGTAATTCTAATTTATGTTCAAAACCTTTGTTATCAAACTGATGTTTAATGTATGTCAAATCAGACCTATTCTTATTCTCCCACAAACTGACATCCAAGTCATTGAGTGCGACCAGTCAGAAGCTGAGTATCATTTTTATAGTGCCCTCTTTAGAAGATCCAAAGTAAGCTCTTATTGAACACCTTTTTCCCATGTATGAGAATCTACCTGCTCTGATAACAAATTGCTGTATAAATGAGGATGTTTAGTTTAAAGTTTTTTACTAACAAGTATGGTTTGAAGTTATTTAGATGTTTAAACATTCTAGTTTTCAAAATGCTTAGCGAGTTTGCTTGGAAAACATTTAGGTACTCTTAGTGATTAAATTTGTCTCTTTTTTTATATCAAAAACAGGTTCAATTTGACCAGTTTGTGGCACAAGGAAAAGTTCTTCACAACTATGCAAATATTCTTGAACTGTTACTTCGATTGAGGCAGTGTTGCAACCATCCATAATTTGTTATGAGGTGGGAGTGGAGTCACAATTTTTAGAACCCACAGTAAACAGTTAAATCTCCTTCTGTTTTTACTAATTTTCTTTCGTGACATTCTTTGATTCTAAACATGCAGCCAAAGTGATTCACAAGAATATGCAGGCTTGAACAAACGTGGAAGTGATTCACACGAATACGCAGACTTGAACAAACTTGCTAGGAGATTCCTCGAAACTAATGCAGATTCTTACAGTTCAAGCAAGAAAATTCCCAGTAGGGCATATGTTGAAGAGGTTGTCGAGGGTATTAGGCGGGGCGAAAACACAGAGTGTCCTATATACAACATAAGCATAGAATGAGAGACAAATAAATATTTAAACTTTAAACTAAAATGCATGTCAGACAAAACAATAACCAAATATGCATAGAATGGGAGACAAGACATAGAATACTTTATACAAAATAGATAGAATGAGAGACAACACAGGGCCACGACAGAATTTTTTATATATAATCTAATACGCATGTTAGACAAACAAGGGCCACTATCAGCAAACAAACCAAGGGCCACCATCAACAAATAAACCTAGGGCCACCATCAAATAATTTAACTATCTAATTTTTTTACAAGAAAAGAACAACATAGAATCATCGGGACCACAAATTGAGTAAAAAACATGGATTTGAGGGAATTTGACCCAATTACATTCAATGAAATTTCAAAAATTTAAAAACCCCTTTTTTACTTAAACCCTAGAACTGAGCTGAGAAGAAATTGAGAGTAGAATTTACTTACTTGTAGAGGAACTGAGATTTTTTTCAACCGATCTCGCTAATCTCTGAGAAATCGCATAACTCTATCAGACGAAATCTCTCAGAACTTGTCCTAGATATTTTTTGCTCTCAACAGTGGTTCGAGTAATAATTTAATTAAGAGAGAAACTGATTAATCGATGCAAGGAGACTTTAAACACATCAAGCTTGAGAGATTTTAATTAAAAAGAAAATTTCATCATGTCAGATATTAAAGAATCAGTGCAGGAGAATAAATAAACCCGGGAAAAGAAAAGAGGATAAATTAAAATGCCGTAATTGATATATACTTGAAAACTAAATCAAATATAATTTATCTAGAGTCCTTTTAGGGGGATATTTTTTTATTGACATTCTAGTGACATTTTTTTTTTCTTTTTTTTCAGTTTTTTTTGTAGTACCTTTTAAAAAATGTATAGTATTTATTCTAACTGGAATTTTTATAAAAAACAGTATTTTATGTGTAATTTGGATACATACAAGAAACAGGGTATGTACAGTCTGTACAACACTATTTCTTGTATGTATCCAAATTACACCTAAAATACTATTTTCTGTAAAAATTTCAGTTAGAATAAATACTATATATTTTTTGAGAGAAAATATGAAAAAAAAACCAAAAAAAAAATGTCACTAGAATGTTACTAAAACAATGTCCCCTAGACTTATTGATTTATCTATGCTAAGTTGTTAACACGTTGATTGTGGACACTCATAAATTATATATATATATATATATATAGAGGGTAATAATCCATAACATGTACTATTTGTTATGGATCAAAAATGTGCAAATATGTACGATTATGAACGGATGAGATTAAAAAAAAACTTACTAGATTAAATATATTTTTGGATGATAATACCCCCATCGGGCTAAAGGGAACGAAGATTGTCTCATTGTCAAGGACATAAAAAACATCAGTGTGTTCCAGAAAGAGTGAGAGTTGTAAGATTCAACCACAGAGCCAGAGGTGGAGACCTGAAGGGAAGGGTAAACAGTGAAACCAATCTTTGATTTTTTGCCGTAGTCCACAGAATGCTTTTCTAAAAGAAGAGATTTAAGGCCTGAACAAGTGCCACCTCCAACAACGTGGAATACCAAAAAACCCCTGAAGCCCAGTGCAATTGTCTGCTAGCTTCCTAATTTGGTCCAAACACAAATCCACAATCTCTTTCCCAACTGTCCCCAAAATAAAAATTATTAAAACTAGGTTATTTCTAAATCATAATACTAACTACGAACAGGGGAGAGGGGAAAAAGAATTTACTTGTGTAATGCCGAAGTTATTAGCAGCATCCTCTTATCGCAGATGAGTTGTTCATGGTGGAATAGTTGGGCGGTAAGCTCCGGTTCTGATCTCAAGTGTGCTTTTGAGTAAGGGTATAAACGTCTAAAATTGGAACTTATTCAGTCCGCTAGTATATCTAGCAGACGGAGTAACATCCTTTTTAATCTCATCCATTCATAATGGAAGGTAGAGATCGTATTTGTATATTTTTGATCCATTGCCCATATATATATATATATATATATATATATCATTTTTAATCCTATCTTTTGAATATAACTGATTATGTCACCATAAATGAGATTATCATAATCAATATATCCTAAATCTTTACTAAGTTCTTCACGAACTTTGTGAAGCAAATAATAATGAATCCATTAACAAATTTTTCCTTCCGTAAAGGTTTATTACTCGTCATTTCTCATCATAACTCTAGAAGTAAAAAACATCTTTGTACCATCTAAAATCACTTAGAGTGGGACAAGTGAGATTACTTAGCTGATCGTGGATTCTCTCAGTGATGTTACTGGGGGTTCCTACGAAGTGTTTTATTATAGTGTAAATCAAAGTATTTACTCCATCTGGTGGCCCTATTCCAATAGTTTCATCAAAATCGGGTTTCCTTCAGCATCTAACTGAACTGCATGGATAATAGATAATCTAGAATCTTCAGTGAGGTGTTTTTCCCACCAAGACCTGAGAATACCTGTGAATCCACTAGCCAATAATTCAACAATATCTGGTTGAGTAAGAGTGTTGAATTTTGTTAGATAGCTGTTTGACCATGGACATATGATTTAACTTATTGAGGATTTCTTGTTCGCTAAATCAATCAATATTCCATTCATAAATTTTATTAGATCGAAATGAAAATTGTTTATCTAAATTTCTCTCTTCAAATTGTAAATCTGGAGGAGTTGGTCTAGAATACCAATTTCTGGTCATACTAGTGTTATGGACGGTTAACTTATTTAACTGTTCTTGAATATCTTGTATTGATGAGGTAGCTGATTGACTATCAGACTGACTACTACTTTCATTATCAGAGTTAATCTGATCGATGATAAAGAATAAGACCGCTTGTTTCCTGTTCGGTCTTTGTTTTAATTTTTTAAATAACTCGATCAATAGCTCTTTGTAAGATCAACGCCTTTATTAGGTAAACCTAATTTTTCTCTATTTTCTTCGGTAGCTTTAATAGTGGTTGAACTATTTTGACTCGGTTTTTTAATTATATTTTCTTCAAATTTTCTTGATCCTCGTCTAACTGCTTTTCCTACGATTTGCTAGGTATTGAGTTACTAAAATTTAATTGCTTTCAATGATTTTTTTATCATCATTAACTCCATTAGAGATTTTAAATGGATGGCCAATTCTTGAAGTATTTTTTACCAAATTAAGATGATTCTAAGGGTGGGTGACTAGACGAGACCTTAGACTTGTCTTCTTTAACCCATTGAGTTTTAGTTATCACATTGCATTTAAATTGATACTGCTCATACCAATCATAGAAAGTAATATTAATTTTTTCACTATTAATAAATTTCTTCCATTTATTGACAATTTTATCTCTTTCTTTCTCAGTTGGGTGATTATTTCTAAATTGATGTCTTTTAATTTTATTAGACTTGGAATTAAAATCATTCACAAGATTAATCCAATCTAACACAAATTCTTTCTTAATGACTCTTAATTGATTATTAATTGGAACATCAAAATCAGACTGAGTAGGAAGCTCAGAAGGAGTCGGAGAAGAAGAGCTTTCTTCTTCGGCTGGGTAATTCTGAGGGTGACAAGAATAACAAGGATGACTTGCTTGACCTTGATTTAAAATTCCTTTTAATTTAATGTCTCTTATAGAAGGGTTACTAAGGACTTGAGAATCTTCTAGGCGTGATTCATAGAAGGAGTCAAGAACTAGAATAATCCTCTATAATAATTGGTCTTCTAGAAACGTTCAAAGCTAACTTTGACAGTTCCATCGAAAAATTGCCTTATGTTTTCAATGTTCACTACGTTATTTACTACAAATTCACCGTGGTATTTCACTTGGTAAAATCCATTGACCGGTAATGTAATATCTTTCCATAGAATTGTTCTAGGGATCCGGATATTAGCATCACCGGGTTGAACTTTGAATTAATACGATTAATGATCTTTAGGGCTTTTATTAAGAGCATGGACATTCAAATTAGTCTTCATGGTCTTATAATAAATTCTATAGATTAAAGCAATTGGTTGAGAACCCTCAATCATTTGTGTAATTTCTCCTATTTGTTTTAATATTTAATGTTAAAGCCTTTAATAGGTGTTGATCACTTAGACTAAGTGTGAAGTCAGGAAAGCAATTAAAATGGATAGGACCATTGTGCAGACTGGCTTCCATAGCACCTATTATGCTTGGATAATAATTCAAAAATCTAGCATCTCCGGGCAGTGTATACTTACTTGAATTAATTCCTTTAATGTTCAATGGTTTAACTGCTACTTGAACTAGACCTATGTGGATGAAATTATAACCCTTTTTTCTATGTTTTTTAATAACTTCAAGGGAAAGAAGGTTACAATTTTCATATTCTTTGTTAATTGCATAGACTTTTTCAACTGTTTTAACATTGTAGTCTGTTTTAAAGTTATCTAAAAATGTTGACTGATAAATTTCTTTGGGAGAAATTCTGGGTATATTCCAATTATGCAAAACTTGACTGATATTTTCATAACTGTTTTCTTCCTGATTAACTATGTCTGGTATAGGTTGCAAGGTTTGACTTACTACTAGTGAAGAGTTAGATCTAAATAACCTACTCATTATTACTGAGTTCAAAAATAGTTCACTCTTTATCTTCCATTCAGACCCTCTTACCTGGGTAGACTCATACCTATTGTTCTAAAACCCAGCACTGCTCATACAAGAGACTTACCTAGGGTTGACAGCGAACAAGGTGTTCTACAGTAAGTTAGGTGACTTCTGATAAAGGATGAAATGGTTTTTGAAAACAGTTTTAATGAAGCAAATTAACAGATCTTACTGGTCGCTAGAACAGAGAAAAACTACTTGGCTCTGATACCATATCGGGCGGAAGAAGAAGAAGAAAGAAAAACAGAGAGAGCGCATACACAGTCAAATACAGTTTTATTACAAAGTAACTGAATTGTATTAATTTTTCATGCTATGTACAAACTATGAACTGAAAATAAAACAAGAACTTACAAATTTAAAACATTTAATTAGAGAAGTGGAGAAGAGGGGTTAAGTAGGTGATCGTCGGTAGAAACCAAAGATTAGTCCGAGAGAGAGCTCGAGTCTTTTGAGGTTTCAAAACTTGATCTGCGCAAATGAGCTCGCCTTCCTTTTATAGAAACAAGAAAGGGAAGCTATTACATTTACTTGGGTAAAGTAAGAAACATTTCACTTAAGTAAAAGTGAATTACTAAAGTAAAAGCGAAAGTAAGAAACATTTCACTTAGGTAAAAGTGAATTACTAAAGTAAAAGTAAAAGTAAAAGCAAGTTACTAAGGTAAAAGCAAAAGTAAAAGTACAGACAAGCAACTGTAGATGAACAGAGGTAACTTTTGACTATTACATATGCTTTTGGCCGACCACTTTTGACTCGACTCTGCTTTCGGTGGAAAAGAGCCTCTTTTTACTGTTGAGCTACTTTCTCTTGGTGGTGATGATCGATCAAGAATTGTCACGAAAGCAGTCTTAGGAATAGTGATCGTCTGAAATGCGATGGCAGGCTATGCAGAAAGCAGTCTTGAACGATGTTGTCTGTCTGCGAGGCAGTCTTGGCTATCCTCGAATAGTGATGGATCACGCCGCGGCGGTGAGCGATAAATGGGTGAGCACGTAGAATGTCGAGCAAATGGGTCCCGAGCATCCACGAAGGTTAATGGTGCCATAGGGTCGTCTGAGACCATCATCCTCTGCAAATTGGCTAATCGAGTCATTTTGGGAAGAAGGCGAGAGTGCTGCAGGCTTCTTCGTGTAACTCATCAATTCTTTTATTGAGGGCTTGGGCAATAAGTTTTAACTCACTACCGAGACAATCTTTGAAATCGAGATATGCTCACGGAACAGGAGGATCTGTGGGATAGGTTTTGACTTGATTCTTTTGAAATCTTTTTCGATTGGAGGAAGAGGATCTAAAGAAATGGCTTTAGAATCCTTAGCTTTGAGTGGGAAATGATTGAATCGAATAGAGCAACAGGAAATTCTTGTTGAACCTGACCAATAATTCTGTTAACATCGAACTTATCCCACCACTTGATGTAGAAAAAGCGGGAAAGTCGAGGGAGTGGATCGGAGATGACTGCTGAGTTACTAGCAACAGAGGGTGGAGAAATACCGTATTGCCATTTAAGGATCCAGGGAACCTTATATTTACTGATGAAGAGAAGAGTGAGAGGAATGTTCTCATTCTTTGGATCTGGTTTACTATTATTAGCAAAATGGGTAACTTGGACCTTAAGGGGGTCGGGAAGGAGGTCATAGGTAGAACCATGCCTATACCACCAAAGGACGAACCAATAAGGGATTGGACTTTTGAATTTATGATCAAACCGAATAAACCGAGAATGACTATGGGTCTCGCGTTACGATGAAGGAGAACCTTATACCAGGCTTCAATATAATCATAAAAGCAGAAAGGATAACTATGATTAGAAAGTTCCATTAGATCGGAAGGATGTTTTCCCCAATCAGAAATCTGAAGGAATTGTTTAATATACAAAGAATGATAAAGAACCTTGGATTTATCATTGTTTGCATAAATAGGTTTAATATTAACTGAGTCAGTTTCAAGAAGAATGTCCTTATAATAAACAAGAGACTTATAAGGAGCGGCTGGAGGAAAATGCCAACCGGAGGGAAAAAACTGGGCAGCAAGCTTAACCTGGATCATTTTTGGTTTCATGAAGGGTTCAATGTGAAACAAATAACTTTCCCATTTGAGCACATGCTCAGAAGAGGAATGATTTGGGAGATCTGAGGCAGGTCTTTCTTTGGATTCTTGAATGGGTCAATAGGTTCGGGTTTATTTACTAAGGCTGAACTGTATGGCTTGGGGATTGTTCCCAAAACAGAAAATTTGTTTGACTGATAGGCCAGGTTATTATTCTTGGGTGAGGACTAAGGTACCTCAGGATGATGACTTGGGCCACTAGGGCGACCGGACCACGAGAAGAGGATGATCCTCTGAAACTCATGATATATATAAGACTGTATGAATAAATTCTCTGGTAAGAAAATCAGGAATAGAGTTATTTTTACCTTTAATGTATTCAATATCAAAATCAAAATGCTTAACAAGGCTTGCCATCTAGCGAAAAGAATGCTTAGAGGCTAAATTTTCAACATCCTTTACTAAAATGTACTTGGTGACTTTACGGTCAATCACGAACCGAAATTTCGATTTAATAAGTCATTTTGAAATTTATTAATACATAATACTAATGAAAGAATTTCTTTTTTAATAGTACTATATTTTGATTGTGTAGTATTCCATGCGCCAGAATGAAATCGAACAATTTGTTCGAAGTCGATGTTAATTTTTGTTTAAGAATGCCTCCTAATCCAATATCCGAGGCGCTTGTTTCAACGATTTTGAACGCTGAATCATTTGAAATGCCAAGGCAGGGCAATGTCTTGACATATTTTTTAACTTGTTGGACTGCAGAAGTATGAATGTCAGTCCAGGGTGGAGGATTATTTTGCAAACGCCGAAAAAAAGAGGTTTGCAAATCTTCCCGAGATTCTTAGAAACTTGCTATATAATTCAAATGAGCCAAGAAATCTCTGCAGTTGGGTTTTATTGGTTATCTTATCCGGGAACTTGTCGTGAATTGAATAGCTCGTTCAATAAATTTGAACTTGTCCATTGAAGATATTAAGACCAAGAAACCTTATTACGACTGAAAACAGTCGCATTTGGAAGGAGAAAGAACAAGACCATTTACTTTAATAGTAGTGAAGAACGACTTTAAATGTTTATTGTTCTTCAATGATAGTCTTGGAGAAAACAAGAATGTCGTCGATGTAAACAACGATAAAATGGTGAAAGGGTTTAAAATGTCATTTAGTATATATTTGAAATTCACTTGGAGCATTTTTTAGGCCAAATGCTTGAACATTCCATTCATAATGTCCAAGCGGAGTGGTGAATCTTTATTTTGTCTTGATCATCGGGATGAATGGCAATTTGCGAAAACCGTTTAAGGTCAAATTTCATCGAAAATGGTGGCATTACTTAACCTATATTGATAAGGTCGTCCTTGTTGGGAAGGGGGTACCTAATCCATTCTAAGACCTTGTTCAATGGTTTGTAATTAATAACTAAATGGGTACTCCTCTTTCTTTTTACGCTTCATTATTAACATAAAAGGCGGAGCAAGACCATGGGATTTCATGTGTTTAATTAATCCTTTTTGAGGAGATCATTGATTTCATTTTACATAACTCCATTTGTTCATGACTCATTTGAATAGGCCTAGCCTTAGTGGGAATTAAATGTTCTTTGAATTCCTTAGCATAAGGGAGCCTAACCATATGTTTTTTCCTATGCCAAAGGCATTGGGAGAATCGTAACAAAGGTTATGCTTCATGTAGGTTTTTAACTCTTCAATTTTAACCGAACCTCTTTATTTTGAAGTTGTTCTTCAATTCTTTTATATTTGATTTCTTCCTTTAAGAAATTCAAATGTGTAATTCTGATTTATTAAATTCAATGATTTAGAAATGGATTCTTCTTGAATGTATTTTAAATCTCTTTCTTTTAGTTTAATAAGAAATTTAAATGTTATTTTCTTTCCTAAATGTTTACAGTTAATCCTTCATTACTAGTTGTAAATGGGTATAATAAGTATATAAATGGTAAACCCAAAATAATTTTATCTCAGAAGATTGCGAATCAAAACAAAGGATGTTTTGAAACACATATTATCGACAAAATATGTACTTTAGGTAATTTATATTTTATTTCCATTTGACTACCATTAAATTTGAATTCAATTTTTCACTTTGGTTTTTTATAATACTTAGTTGGGATTAGACCTTCCTGGATACAATTTAAATCAGACTGTATCTACCAAGGCAAGATAAAACAGTGTTTGAGAAGTTTTATCCACAACTAGGTTAATAGAAACATACCATTTCCGAATGGTGATGTCTTTAATTCTTTTGAGTGAAAGACCTTGAATAAATAAGTCTGAAATATCTTTAGTACCGGATGATTACGGTTCATCGTGATCTTCATCACCGGATGAGGAATCATTAATCAAGATCGAACTTTTTATCTAAATCTTTTCTTAGAATAGAGACTTCTATTTTAAATTAGCAATTTCCTTCTTCAATTTATTAACTTCTTGATTTAATTACGGAAGAGTGACTTCTTTAATCGGAGATTTAAATCTTTCCAAAGTTTTATTAAGACTAAAAATTGGTTTCTCTTTAGCTCTAATAAACTTATCGTTTTCTCTATTGTCTTTAGTTAATAAATCCTTTAACTGTTTTGTGTATTGGGCTTTTAACTTAGGATCAGTGATTTTACTAATCAAGTCAATTAACAAAGAACTCTCTTCATCATCCTTGTTAATTACATTAATCTTTTTAGTGCAACAATTTTCATTGCAATTATTAGCACAAATGGTGACTTCGCCCTGAGCTCTTCGTTGAATTATTTTCATTGTTAGCATCAGAGGAATATGAACTATTAGAGTCTTCATTATTACTGACTTCATTTTCTATTCTCATTAACTCTAATATATATTCAGAATCTTCTTCAGTAATATTTAACTGAGACAACTTCTGTTTTATTTTGCATTCACTTTTATAATGACCCTTTTGCCCACAATTGTGGCACACAATTTTACTTTTATCAAATTTTTTAGTTCTTTTATTATGTTTTTTGTTAATAGGTTTGGGCTTATTATAATAATTATCTTGATTTTTATCTTTATGATGGCTGCGTCTTTTCTTATGACGTCTATGACTTTTGTGAGAGTCAATATGTTTATGCCTCGTGCTTTTAAATGCAGATTTGAGCCACGAGAGGTAAACCATATTGCTCGCATGAAATATACCTAGCTTCGTATTTAGCTATATATATATATATATATATATATATATATATATATATATAGTAGTAATTGTGCGTATGCTCAAGGCACGACGTAACAAAAAATTATATTAAAATTCAAAAATACTATATTACCTAAAGACTTTTTGCAACCTAAAATAACTTACAATCGGACATAACAATTCTTATAATTCACCACACCACCATAATGATTAATTTTCCTTTAAAAATAGAGATATCCGTAAAATTTTAATTAAACACGCCTACAAATCTTACAAATAATCAATAACAATTTTCATAATTCACAATAATAATAATAATAATTATTATTAGTACTATATTATTATTATTATTATTATTATTATTATTATTATTATTATTATTGTTGTTGTTGTTGTTGTTGTTGTTGTTGTTGTTGTTATTATTATTATTATTATTATTATTATTATAATTATAATTATTATTATTTTGATTATTACTATTACTATAATAATAATTATTGTTATTTGATTTGGACGTGAATTTTTAGGGGTGAATTTGATTTGGGCTGGAATTTTTAGTGTGAGATGAAATGTGAGACTTTAGATTAAGTTGTAAGAATTGAGATGAAATTTGAATCGTCATTGTGCTTTGTCAAATGAAAGATTCAAAATGAGTTTTATTTTATTATATAGATACTAGCTATGTTCCGTGCCTCCGGCACTGCATGAACGGTGAGATTTATTCTAAACTTTAGACGGTCTAGATAATTTATTGAGTGAGATTTATCCAACAACCCATAAAATTTGATATATCTGAAGCTTTTCGTACTTAGATTATAGCAACTGATAGGTGTGACGCCCCCAAAATAGGTCCATTCCATCCAACCCATTCTGAGTCGCCAAATACATGGTACAGAAATAACTACAACTTTATTATTACAACATATAAACTGTGAGTTTAAATACGAGATATTGCCATCTAGACAATATCCACACGCAAATAAATCTCCATCATAATTATTGATACATTATTTTACAAAATGGTGAGGACTACTAAACAACTCTCTGTAAACTTTTCTTCCATACCCCGAGTAAGTACTTCGCTACATTCTCGCCTCCTAAGAAGAAAAATGGAACAACAAGGAAAAGGGTGAGATCAACTAGCCCAAAGAAAGAATATTATGACTAAGATAATGTACAATAAATTATCGTTAGTCTTCAACGAGGAAAAATCGATAGAATCTGAATAGACAACAAGTTTCGGATCAATATTCGCAATGAAATAATAATTCATAGAAGAGTTATGTAGAGAATGAAATCTACTATCTTCTATGTATGAATTTAAAAGTTCATCGTCGATATTTTATCCCTGTAACATCAATCAATATATATCTGGAATCAAATATTCATCTTTGCACTACAGAGCCAAAGATATTCATCGATTAATCATGTTCATCTAAACACTGCTCATCTTTGCACTACGGACCAAAGATATTAATTAGTCGGTCATGTTCATCTCAAACACTGCTCATCTTTGCACTACTGGGCTAAAGATATTAATCGATCGATCGTGTTCATCTCAACACTGTTCATCTTTGCACTACTGGGCCAAAGATATTCATCAAGAAATCATTCATCTTTGCTACATGTGCCAAAGATATTCAATAATATCATCATTTAGGACCCAGGGATGATGAAAAATATTTTAAAAGAAACGAATCCAATGAAACAAAATGACAGGATTAAGGATTCGTACTTTGTTTTATCCACGTCCAAAAATACCTCAAAAATAATCACGGTGGTGTAAAATTCAAGAATGATCAAAACATGGATACAATCAAAGTTAGTATCCATAATAGATATTTTGGACAAAAGAAGAAATTTCATTTTTCTATGAATAGTCTTAGTATTCGTGAATAGTCTTAGATATCGTGAATAATAACTCAGACACCAAAAGATAGAAATTTCACAAAAAAAACATCTTCACGCTTACATGAATAGTACGTGAATAATAGTCTTCGTGAATAGTAACTCATGAATAGAACTTTCGTGAATAAGAACTCATGAATAGTAACTCGTGAATAGTAACTCATGAATAGTAACCCCGATATGAAAAAGTTCCAAATTTGATAAAAAGTTCCAACCAATATTTCAAAGATAATGATATTGAAGAAATAATATCATTTGAGAAGAAAATAACATCCCTTACCTCGAAAAGCATGATTTCAGTTGAAACAGGATATAGGCTATGACTTGAACTTGCATGAGTATATCAACACTCAAAGTATACTCACAAGAATACGCTCAAAATATCGAGAGAAAAAGAGAAAAACTTGAGCTTACGGTATGATTTTCAATTCCAACCTAAGCTCCCTATTTATAGGAAAATGCTTAGAACACCAAAGCGAAAATTGAATATAATATTAATATAATTATACAAATTTTCCTTAGCCCACCTTTTGGTCAAAAACACCAGCCACACATGTTAAAATGAGGTTCACAAACTCACCAAAAACGTTTTTCTCAAAATAATTAATTAAAACTCCCAAAATCAATTATTTGAACTCCTAACTTCAATAATTCATAATAAATAGCTATTTTATCAGAAAATTCGAATCTCGCTTGACTTTTTATAGGAAATTCAATTCTCTACAACTTTGCAGAAGAAAGTTTTTCCAAATTCCAAACAGAAATTGACCGAAATCCACAAACGGGAAATTTTACAGTTTATAATCAATTTTCGGTCAAGAAATGGGTCCACCAACACACAAAACATGTGTTAAACATTTAATCCAACAAAAATACTCTTCCTCCTCATATACTCATATATCCCACATTCATTGTAAAAATATCACCGTTAATATATTATTAAAATAATATATTTAAATGAATTATTTTATCAGAAAAAGATAAAATATTAATTTTCAACAATTGTCACATTAAAAATTTTCTCCATCTATATCCACATAAAATCAATATTTTCCTCATCATATAAATCAATAATTAATTATTCACAAATAATATTACGAATCACAAAGATCTTGTGACCGTAGTTCCCGAGAAAGAGGGGGCTTTCCAATAAGGATCTCTCTTATCTGGGCGCATGCAATTAGGTGACCAAACCTCTCCTTAGATGTAACTTTCTAGACATTGCCAATAATGTTATCTAATAATATTATTCGGATAATATGAATTATTGCTTCGATAATGGAAAATACCGTGTAATGACAATTTATTGAAACAACAATGAATATCAATCAAAGAATTATTGAATCAATAAAATAAAATACTTGAATAGTAATTCTTAATAATTATTATTGAGTAGTGCCTTCTTTACGTAAGAATCAATAATTGGTGCAATACTGGTGTCTTCTTTGTTCAACAACGCCGTATTAGTGTGTTTTAACCAATGGGTATTCCAACAATGATAATTGAAACAACTACGCCGTTATTTATAAACAACTTATATTTGTCGTTTTCTTCATCAATCGCTTTTTCAGTTATGGGGGGCCCACAAAAGATCTACTGCTGTCGTCATCGAATATTCCCCGTCAAGATTTAATATTCCACGACCAAACGAATATTCCCACGACAATAATGAATATTTTATAACCACTTGCTTATTCAAATATTTGCGTGATTTTACCCATAACTATCCACATTAATCAAATCAACCCTTACTATTTCAAAATAATAAATAGAGGAATTCCTTTTATTTAAAAAAATTTGGGTCTTACAACCTCCCTCCTTATGAAATTTCGTCCTCGAAATTGACGACGACGACTGTGTGTTTGAAAAGATGAGAATACCTCGCTTTCATTTTCGTTTCCAACTCCCGGTCATTTCCTCAATAGCATGGTTTCTCCACAAAACTTTAACTTGTGGTATAACCTCCAGTACATAGGACATGTTATTTCCTATCCAAGATCTTGTGAGTTTCTCCTCGTCGTTAAGTCTTCAAATATCTCGTTCGGTTCTAACTCAATGACGTGGTTCGAATTAGTCCACATATTTACATAACATCGATATACGAACACGCGTCATCATACGTGGCGGTAGAAAGCGAGTCTATAGGCCACGATTCTATTCGATCGAGAATTTCAAATGGATTAATAAATCAAAGGTTTGAGCTTTCCTCACCTCACCGATTCTCGCTTTTGAAATAACAACTTCTTGCACCTCCTTCTTCAAATTCATCACTCTGGTGTAGCTTGAATAACGACTTTAACTTTATCGATTAAAGTCGATTATACTCAGTATATCATCAATGCGGGTACCTAGAGTTTTATCTCCATCTCTATTATTTGTAAATTATACTGAAATGAGTCTTTGAATCGTGAGACCCCAGATTTTATCAATAAAGATTTAAATTTTGTTGAAATAATTTTTAATATTATGATGTGAATTTAAGATAATATTATAGTTGTGGGTAGTATTTATAAATTTTGCAAAGTATGCAAGTGGTTATATTATATATTCGATTGGTGGGGGAATATTAGGTTTAGCGAGGAATATTAAATACAACTGCTCAATCATTGGTGGACCCTGAATAAATTATTATTAGGATTGATTGAAAAACGACAAAAATATTTTATTGAAATAACGGCGGAAGTTTTACTGTAGTTCTTGTTGAACTACTTTCGGTAGTAAAAAAATACGATGTCGTGTGGTTGCATAAGTAGCACCAGTGGTATTGATTATTGATCTTTATGTGAGAAGTCACTCGGTTTAATTCCATTATTATGTCGATTAATAATATGAATTATTATAAGCGATAATGACGTTTTGTTTTATTAAGTATTATTAACGTAATAATAAAAGCGAAACATCTTTTTATATAAAATAGAATACTTTATTAAAGTTATTACATAAATAGAATATATTATATTTTATTATGCATAGTGTTGCATAGTATTTTGCATAGTGTTTTGCATAGTATTGCATAGTGTTTGCATAGTAAAATGTTTTATATAAATAGAATATATTATATTTTATTTAAAAGATTTTTCTTTAAATATGGACCGTCGATTAAAAGTAAATCAATCTGGACCGTTCATGGATTAATTCTTATGCATTCCATTTTCCTATAAATAGAAGCTCATTCCTTCATTATTTTCTTACGAATTCATTGAAACTCTAGAGAGAAAATTATAGAGAGAAGCTATAGAGAAAAGTTATAGAAAGAAGAAGAGTATTACTTTTGCTTCACTACTTCTATATTCAGTTCTTTTTACGGTGAGGGGTGTTATTCTTTCTTCTTGAAGAGAACTTACATTATTCCATTCATTATCATTACATTGGAATAACTTTGTAAAAGTGGCATACCCTATACATAACTTTTGTATCGCGGCATACCTATACTTAGGTGAAATCCTTATGTTATTCCATTGCTTATTATTACATTGGAATAACTTTTGTATCTGCGATTTACTTTATACTTGGTGACATTCTTCTTCTATTATTACATTGGAACATCACATGCATGTGTTTTACATTTGACTGGTTCCGCTTTTTATTATTCATTGGAACATCACATGCATGTGTTTTACACCCACCGGTTAAAATCTTTATCGATTCATTGGAATATCCTATACGTGTGTTTTACACCTGGATGCAGTTCCATCTTTATTATTACATTGGAACATCCATGGTTGTGAATTTCACGACTGGTTCCGTTATTATTATTTGTTGGAATAACTTTGTACATCTGAAATCTGCATGCATGGTGATTTCTTTTGTTATTCCATTCTTTATTATACCCAATTGGTTAAAACTTTGACTTATATACTCCATGAAATTAGTAGAATATCCTTGATATTTGCGTTTCATCCAATATCTTTTCATGAAAATATTCTTACGATCATTATTGAATTTTACTCTGCAAAGCGATATCGTGTTGACAATTTGGGCGTTAATAATTCATGGATTAAATAATTCTTGAACTTGTTTTATTGAATTATTATGTCATTGTCATCATCCTCATGTTATATTATGTTATCTTTGGCTTACTTTACGTGCGTAGATGAACTTAGTATGATTATGACTAGGGATCATTCGGTATAATCATGACTTGATATAAATGATGTGACAAAAGTCCTCGATGGCTTTGTAATGCGATGATGGATAGTTTTGGTATGATTATGACCGGGGGTGATTCGGTATAGTCATGACCATTGATAATTTGATGAAAATCCTTGGCCAGTAGTGCGGGGATGATTAGATGTGGTGGTTTATTATTAAAATGAGTCTCGGTGATAAAAATTGATGAAAACCTTTTAAAACCTAAAAGATAGTAGACTTTATTCTCTACTTGACTCTTTTAATGGATTGCTTATTCAAGCTGCAGCTAAAACTGGTTGTCCATTGTATTTTATCGGTTTAACAACATTGAAGAAGTTAATGATAATTTATTACGCATTATCTTAGTCATAATATTTCTTCTTTGGCTAGTTGAGCTCACCCTTTCTTTCAACGTTCTCTTGAAAATGAGAACATAGTTGGGACGACAGTCGAGGAGCAGTAATGGTCGAGAGGATAGCATTAGTAGTCCTCACTATTACGTGAAATAGTGTGATAATAGTTGTAATGAGGACTCCTTTTGAGTTTGTATAATATCTAGTAGACAAAATTTGTATTCAAACTCACGGTTTATGTCGTATTATACCACGACAGTTATATTAGTTAGTTGTATTTGAATTTATGTACCATGTAAGTGGCGACCCAAGATGGGTGGCGTATACCTAATTTTGGGGCGTCGCGGTTGGTATCGAGCTTAGGATATGATCCTGCTAAGAGGTGAGAATAAAACTAGGAGGGGAGAGACGGGAAATTCCTTCGCTAGTATGACCTACCTAAGTTTATTTGGTATTTAATTGGTCGGTCAGTGTATAGGGATAATATGTGATATGTTAATTAACCCTTGTTTTGTGACGGTGTTTGAGAATGGCATCTGAAAATCTTTGAGTTAAGCAATGAAGCACATGAGAGTGTTGATTCACTCGAAACAAAAGGTAACGACCAACAACACGATAATAATCATACTGGTGGCAACGACAATCAGAACAATGATAACCATCGTGGGGGAAATTATCATGCTAAGAATGGTAACCACTTCGGTGGTAATCATGGCAAAGATAATAAAAGTGGAAATTTCAAGAAGAGAAGGTCATTTAGCTCGATTTTTTCGTATAGTGAAGTCAAGTCCAGCTGGGATAGTGGCACCAAAGGCGGATACGGACAAAACAAAGTCAGTGGTTTCAGGAAGAGCGTTTTTCGTGACTTCTCAAAAAGTGGGTAACCCGAACGAAGTTAGCACGGGTTAGTTAATTATAAATTCTTGCGAAGTCTATACCTTATTAGATACCAGTTCTACCCACTCTTTTATTTCACCTAGTTGTGTCAACGTTTAAATTTGACTCCGAAGAAGTTAAACTTTGACTTATTGGTTGAAACTTCGTTAGTAGGAGCCTTCGTTACCGCTACTATTTTTAAATCTTGTTGATTCAAATAAACATTTTCACGTTACCTGTCGATCTTATCTTTTTGAAAATACTTGCCTTTGATGTGATTTTTAGGAATCAATTGGTTAGCTAATCATCATGCTTTTCGTAAGGTTGTTAGCTTTTATATTCATAACCAACCCATTATCTGAATTCAAAGTAAACCAAACCCTAAAAGTTAATCATTTGTTATATCAAGCCATAAGTAAAGAGCTCCGAACCTTTAGTTGTTGACTTCCTTGTGTGGAATGCACAAAGCCGGACTTTACTGTAGGCGACATCGTGAATGAAGATGGCAAGTTTATAGGTATCATTGTGAGGTCTTATCTAGGTTAAGGGATAGAATTCACAGTTGGTATCAATGTGACGTCTTATCCAAGTCTTGGATAAAAGTAATAGTTTTGAATGATATTTCTATCATTAATAAATTTCTTGACGTATTCTTGAAGATTTCTAGCCTACCCTAGAGCGTGAAATCGAATTTTGTATTGACCCCGATCTGAAAAACCCATTTCTTAAACCCTCAAATATTTCTTCAACTAAATGAACAGTTTACGTGGTTTATGATGAAAGTCATAATAAAAGCATTGGAATAATGAAAATCATGGATATTAAGTGGTATTAGTAAGTTTTATGATGAGTTATGTTGGTTAGTATGTAAAAACATGAAAGTTTATTAGAAATCACAAAGAGTTGAAAATCATCAGTTTTTGATGAAAAACGTAACATGAAATTCAATTGACCATATCTCTTATTATATTTTGAATTTTTGAATGTGGTCAAGTCCTAGAGTTATATCTATGAGTTACCTAACTAATCCAAGTGGAATTACTGGAAAAGGTGTTGTAGATTTTTGTGTGGACTGATTTTAGCAAAGGAGGCCAAAGCTGTAAATTTCAAAAATGCTACTTGCCCAGAAACTTTAAGGGCTGTTTCAGCCACTTAAATTATGAGAAAAATTCTGGCCTTTTGGGACATGAAGGTATATGGTATAAAGTATCTCATGTCCAAAAATGAGCTCATTCGACTTAAAATGAGCAAGTTATGACTATTTCAATATTTAGGTTTTTCACGAAATGAAAAACGCTATAACCGGAGTTCTATAACTCCGATGACCATGAAATTTAAACTAGAAGCTCACGTTAACATGTGTAAGGTCCTGCCAAGATTTGGGAATTTTGGAGTTAAACTTGAGGTAGCTAATTTCTTAAGGAATTAATTAGAAATTGATTTTTGAAAAATAGTAAATGAATTTTAAAAATTCGAGAAAAATATATTTTCATTATGGGACTATATTATGCTAAATCCTAGAAAAGAAATATTTTTGGGACTGATTTGGTATTTTTCATGAAAATAGTTTAATTCTGAACATATGAGTTAAATATGTTATGTGAAAATAAAAAAGTTGAAAATAGGATTTTATGGCTAGAGAATCTTATATAGAGTATATGCATATTTTTTTGAGAGATTTGATAATTGGTGATGATATCTTATGAGTATGACATTTTGAATGATTAAATGCATTATATGGTAAAAGCGTAAACAATTAAGATAAATTGTTTATAAATTTAAGAAGTGATTAAAATATTGTTATAATATTAATGATATTAGATTATGAGATTATTAAGTGATTGAAAACATGGGGATATTCTTGAATCTGGATAAATTATATTATAAATGTTTAATATTTATCCTTTATCTCATTTGATTGATTCTTTATATCATTATCCTCATGCTTATATTATGTTGAAAGTCATACATGGCTTTGTGTAGTGCGTAGATGGACTTGGTATGATTATGACCGAGGATTGTTGGGTATAATCATAACAGTAATTGAATACACAATTATCTTTGGTAGTAGTGCATGGATAATTTGTGGTCGTGATACTAATGAATACACAATTATTATCTTTGGTAGTAGTGCATGGATAATTTGTGGTCGTGATATTAATGAATACACAATTATCTTTGGTAGTAGTGCATGGATAATTTGTGGTCGTGATACTAATGAATACACAATTATCTTTGGTAGTAGTGCATGGATAATTTGTGATCGTGATACTAATGAATACACAATTATCTTTGGTAGTAGTGCATGGATAATTTGTGGTCGTGATCTTAATGAATACACAATTATCTTTGGTAGTAGTGCATGGATAATTTATGGTCGGTGATACTTAATGAATACACAATTATCTTTGGTAGTAGTGCATGGATAATTTGTGGTCGCGATATTAATGAATACACAATTATCTTTGGTAGTAGTGCATGGATAATTTGTGGTCGTGATCTTAATGAATACACATTATCTTTGGTAGTAGTGCATGGATAATTTGTGATCGTGATACTAATGAATACACAATTATCTTTGGTAGTAGTGCATGGATAATTTGTGGTGGTTAATACTAATGAATACACAATTATCTTTGGTAGTAGTGCATGGATAATTTGTGGTCGTGATCTTAATGAATACACAATTATCTTTGGTAGTAGTACATGGATAATTTGTGGTCGTGATAAATGAATAATACACAATTATCTTTGGTAGTAGTGCATGGATAATTCGTGGTCGTGATCTTAATGAATATCCTTGGCACGTAGTGCGGGGATGATTCGATGATATGGATTAATTATTGAAATGAGTCTCGTGAATGAAATATTAATTCATGGATGTGGTAAAAGTCATCTTTGGTAGTAGTGCATTGATAGACTTGGTATGATTATGACCACGGATTATTCGGTATAATCATGGCCGTAATTGAAAACACGAATATCCTTGGCGATGGTGCATGGATAATTAATGGTCGTGATACTATTATTAAGCTAAGTCTCGATATTATTGGTTTTACTGATTATATATCTTTGGCTTTGTAGTGCAAAGATGATTTGTTAATGAATATCTTTGGTAGGATTGCAAAGATGAATTTAATGTTTTCAACGATAAAGGTATTCAAGGTATCCTCACCTCTTTATCATATCGAATGCGTACGTACCCTAATTTCGAGGCAAAATTCCATAAGGAGGGAGATTGTGAGACCCCAGTTTTATCGATAAAGATTTAAATTTTGTTGAAATAATTTTTTAATATTATGGTGTGAATTTAAGATAATATTATAGTTGTGGGTAGTATTTATAAATTTTGCAAAAGTATGCAGTGGTTATATTATATTCGATTGGTGAGAATATTAGGTTTAGCGAGGAATATTATTATGACAACGGCTCAATCATTGGTGGACCCTAGCGAAATTATTGTCGGATTGAAAAAACGACAAAAATATTTTATTGAAATAACGGCGGAAGTTTTACTGGTTGATTCTTGTTGAACTACTCGGTAGTAAAAAATACGATGTCGTGTGGTTGCGTAGTAGCACTTTATTGTATTGATTATTGATGCTTATGTGAAAGTCACTTTCGGTTTGATTCCATTATTATTAATTAATAATATGAATTATTATAGCGATAATGACGTTTTGTTTTATTATTATTATTAACGTAATAAAAGCGAAACATCTTTATATAAAATAGAATACTTTATTAAAGTTATTACATAAATAGAATATATTATATTTTATTATGCATAGTGTTGCGTAGTGTTTTGCGTAGTGTTTTGCATAGTATTGCATAGTGTTTGCATAGTAAAATGTTTTTATATAAATAGAATATATTATATTTTATTTAAAAGATTTTTCTTTAAATATGGATAGTCAGATTAAAGTAAATCAATCTGGATAGTTCATGGATTAATTCTTATGCATTCCATTTTCCTATAAATAGAAGCTCGTTCCTTCATTATTTTCTTACAATTCATTGAAACTCTAGAGAGAGAATTATAGAGAGAAGCTATAGAGAAAAATTATAGAAAGAAGAAGAGTATTACGCTACTTCTTTACTTTGATATCTTATATTTTTCGGTTCTTTTTTTGGTGTACAGTAAAGTGTTATTCTTTCTTCTTGAAGAGAACTTACATTATTCCATTCATTATTATTACATTGGAATAACTTTTGTAAAAGTGGCATACCTATACATAACTTTTATATCTCATGGCGTACCTATATACTTGGTGAAATCCTTATGTTATTCCATTGCTTATTATTACATTGGAATAACTTTTGTATCTGTGATTTACTTGGTGATCTACTTGGTGACATTCTTTATTATTACATTTGGAACATCACATGCATGTGTTTTACAGGACTGGTTCCGTTTTTATTATTACATTGGAACATCACATACATGTGTTTTACACCCGGACTGGTTAAAATCTTTATCATTACATTTGGAATATCTATCATGTGTTTTTTACAGGATGCAGTTCCATCTTTATTATTACATTGGAACATCACATGATTGTGAATTTCACGACTGGTTCCGTTATTATTATTACATTGGAATAACTTTGTACATCTGAATCTGCGTGCGTGGTGATTTCTTTTGTTATTCCATTCTTTATTATACCCCCGGTTGGTTAAAACTTTGACTTATACTCCATGAAATTAGTAGAATATCCTTGATATTTGCGTTTCATCGATATCTTTTCATGGAAATATTCTTGATCATTCTTGAATTTTACTCTGAAAGCGATGTCGTGTTGACAATTTGGGCGTTAATAATTCATGGATTAAATAATTCTTGAACTTGTTTTATTGAATTATTATGTCATTGTCATCATCCTCATGTTATATTATGTTATCTTTGGCTTACGTGCGTAGATGAACTTAGTATGATTATGACCGAGGATCATTCGGTATAATCATGACTTGATATAAATGATGTGACAAAAAGTCCTCGATGGCACATAATGCGATGATGGATAGTTTTGGTATGATTATGACCGGGGGTGATTCGGTATAGTCATGACCATTGATAATTTGATGAAAATCCTTGGCCAGTGATGCGGGATGATTAGATGTGGTGGTTTATTATTAAAATTTGAGTCTCGGTGATAAAAATTGATGAAAACCTTTTAAAACCTAAAAGATAGTAGACTTTATTCTCTCTTGACTCTTTTAATGGATTGCTTATTCATTGCTAGTTAAACCTGGTTGTCTATTGTATTTTATCGGTTTAACATTTGTTGAAGGTAATGATAATTTATTACGCATTATCTTAGTCATAATATTTCTTCTTGGGCTAGTTGAGCTCACCTTTTCTTTCCTTTATTCTCTTGAAATGAGAACATATATGAGACGAGTCGGGGAGCGAAGTAATGGTCGAGAGGATAGCATTAGTAGTCCTCACTATTACGTGAAATAGTGTGATAATAGTTGTAATGAGGACTCCTTTTGAGTTTGTATAATATCTAGTAGACAATATTTGTATTCAAACTCACACGTTTATAATCGTATTATACCACAGCAGTTATATTAGTAAGTTGTATTTGAATTTATGTACCATGTAAGTGGCGACCCAAGATGGGTGGCGTATACCTAATTTTGGGGGCGTCACGCCACGGTTGGTATCGAGCTTAGGGATATGATCCACAGCTAAGATGTGAGAATAAAAACTAGGAGGGAGAGGCGGAAATTCCTTCGCTAGTATGACCTACTAAATTTATTTGGTATTTAATTGGTCGATCGATGTATAGGGATAATATGTGATATGTTAATTAACCCTTGTTTTGTGACGGTGTTTTGAGAATGGCATCTGAAAATCTTTGAGATAAGCAATGAAGCACATGAGAGTGTTGATTCATTTCGAACAAAAGGTAACGACCAACAACATAATAATAATCATCTTGGTGTGCAACGACAATCGAACAATGATAACCATCGTGGGGAAATTATCATGCTTAAGAATGGTAACCACTTGGTGGTAATCATGGCAAAGATAATAAAAGTGGAAATTTCAAGAAGAGAAGGTCATTTAGCTCGATTTTTTTTGTATAGTGAAGTCGAGTCCAATTGGGGATAGTGGCACCAAAGGTGGATATGGACAAAACAAAGTCGTTGGTTTTAGGAAGTGCGTTTTTCGTGACTTCTCAAAAGTGAGTAACTTAGAAACGAAGTTAGCGCAGGTTAGTTAATTATAAATTCTTGAAGTCTATACCTTATTAGATACGGTTCTACCCATTATTTTATCTCTCTTGCTTGCGTTCAACGTTTAAATTTGACTCAGGAAGAAGTTAAACTTTGACTTATTGGTTGAAACTTCGTTAGTAGGAGCCTTACGTTCTGCTCTTATTTTTTAAATCTTGTTTGATTCAAATAAACATTTTCACGTTACTGTCGATCTTATCTTTTTGAAAATACTTGCCTTTGATGTGATTTTTAGGAATCAATTGGTTAACTAATCATCATGCTTTTAAGTAAGGTTGTTAGCTTTTATATTCATAACCAACTTTATTATCTGAATTCAAAGTAACCAAACCCTAAAGTTAATCAACATTATATCAAGCCATAAGTAAAAAAGCCCCGAACCTTTCGTTGTTGACTTCCTTGTGTGGAATGCACCAAAAAGCGGACTTTTCTGTATGGCGACATCGTGAATGAAGATGGCAAGTTTATAGGTATCATTGTGAGGTCTTTATCTAGGTTAAGGGATAGAAGTCACAGTTGGTATCGATGTGACGTCTTATCCAAGTCTTGGATAAAATGCGATTTTGAATGATATTTCTATCATTAATAAATTTCTTGGCGTATTCTTGAAGATTTCTAGCCTACCCTAGGCGTGAAATCGAATTTTGTATTGACCCCATCTGAAAACCCATTTCTTAAACCCTCAAATATTTCTTCAACTAAAATGAGCAGTTTACGTGGTTTATGATGAAAGTCATAATAAAAAAGCATTGGAATAATGAAAATCATGGGTATTCGTGGTATTAGTAAGTTTTATGATGAGTTATGTTGGTTAGTATGTGAAAACATGAAAGTTTCTTAGAAATCACAAAGAGTTGAAAATCAGATTTTGGTGAAAAAGCGTAACATGAAATTCAATTGACCATATCTCTTATTATATTTTGAATTTTTGAATGTGGTCAAGTCCTAGAGTTAGATCTATGAGTTACCTAACTAATCCAAGTGGAATTACTGGAAAAGGTGTTGTAGATTTTTGTGTGGACTGATTTTAGCAAAGGAGGCCAAAGCTGTAAAAATCAAAAAAACTACTGCCAGAAACTTTAAGGGGCTGTTTCGGCCACTTAAATTATGAGAAAAATTCTGGCCTTTTGGGACATGAAGGTATATGGTATAAAGTATCTCCTGTCCAAAAATGAGCTCATTCGACTTAAAATGAGCAAGTTATGACTATTTCAATATTTAGGTTTTAAATGAAAAAAAGCTATAACCGGAGTTCTATAACTCAGATGACCATGAAATTTAAACTAGAAGCTCACGTTAACATGTGTAAGGTCCTGCCAAGATTTGGGAATTTTTGGAGTTAAACTTGAGGTAGCTAATTTCTTAAGGAATTAATTAGAAATTGATTTTTGAAAAATAGTAAATGAATTTTAAAAATTAAGAAAATATATTTTCATTATGGGACTATATTATACTAAATCCCAGAAAAGAAATATTTTTGGGACTGATTTGGTATTTTCATGAAAATAGTTTAATTCTGAACATATGAGTTAAATATGTTATGTGAAATAACAAAGTTGAAAATAGGATTTTATGGCTAGAGAATCTTATATAGAGTATATGCATATTTTTTTGAGAGATTTGATAATTGGTGATGATATCTTATGAGTATGACATTTTGAATGATTAAATGCATTATATGGTAAAAGCGTAAACAATTAAGATAAATTGTTTATAAATTTAAGAAGTGATTAAAATATTGTTATAATATTAATGATATTAGATTATGAGATTATTAAGTGATTGATAACATGGGGATATTCTTGAATCTGGATAAATTATATTATAAATGTTTAATATTTATCCTTTATCTCATTTGATTGATTCTTTATATCATTATCCTCATTGCTTATATTATGTTGAAAGTCAATAGTGGCATTGTAGTGCATAGATGGACTTGGTATGATTATGACCGAGGTTGTTCGGTATAATCATAACCGTAATTGAATACACAATTATCTTTGGTAGTAGTGCATGGATAATTTGTGGTGTGATACTAATGAATACACATTATCTTTGGTAGTAGTGCATGGATAATTTGTGGTCGTATCTTAATGAATACACAATTATCTTTGGTAGTAGTGCATGGATAATTTGTGGTCGTGATCTTAATGAATACACAATTATCTTTGGTAGTAGTGCATGGATAATTTGTGATCGTGATACTAATGAATACACAATTATCTTTGGTAGTGTGCATGGATAATTTGTGGTCGTGAATCTTAATGAATACACAATTATCTTTGGTAGTAGTGTAGTGGGATAATTTATGGTGCATTGATCTTAATGAATACACGATTATCTTTGGTAGTAGTGCATGGATAATTTGTGGTGCGATATCTTAATGAATACACAATTATCTTTGGTAGTAGTGCATGGATAATTTGTGGTGCGTGATACTTAATGAATACACAATTATCTTTGGTAGTAGTGCATGGATAATTTGTGATAGTAATCTTAATGAATACACAATTATCTTTGGTAGTAGTGCATGGATAATTTGTGATACTGATGATCTTAATGAATACACATTATCTTTGGTAGTAGTGCATGGATAATTTGTGGTGGTAATCTTGAATACACAATTATCTTTGGTAGTAGTACATGGATAATTTGTGGTCGTGATACTAATGAATACACAATTATCTTTGGTAGTAGTGCATGGATAATTAAATGGTCGTGATCTTAATGAATATCCTTGGCACGTAGTGCGGGGATGATTCGATGATATGGATTAATTATTGAAATGAGTCTCGTGATGAAATATTAATTCATGGATGTGGTAAAAAGTCATCTTTGGTAGTAGTGCATTGATAGACTTGGTATGATTATGACCACGGATTATTCGGTATAATCATGGTAGTAATTGAAAACACGAATATCCTTGCCAAGTGATGGTGCATGGATAATTAGTGGTCGTGATACTATTAAGCTAAGTCTCGATATTATTGGTTTCTGATTTGTATATCTTTTGGCACATGTAGTGCAAAGATGAATTGTTAATGAATATCTTTGGTAGGATTGCAAAGATGAATTTAATGTTTTCAACGATAAAGGTATTCAAGGTATCCTCACCTCTTTATCATATCAGTCGTACCCTAATTTAGAGGCAAAATTCCATAAGGAGGGAGATTGTGAGACCCAGTTTTTATCGATAAAGATTTAAATTTTGTTGAAATAATTTTTAATATTATGGTGTGAATTTAAGATAATATTATAGTTGTGGGTAGTATTTATAAATTTTGCAAAAGTATCTGAGTGGTTATATATATATTCGATTGGTGGGGAATATTAGGTTTAGCGGGGAATATTAAATGCAACTACTCAATCATTGGTGGACCCAAGCGAAATTATTGTCGGATTGAAAAGCGACAAAAATATTTTATTGAAATAACGGCGGAAGTTTTACCGTTAATTCTTGTTGAACTACTTTCGGTAGTAAAAAATGCGATGTCGTGTGGTTTGCGTAGTAGCAGCACCGGTATTGATTATTGATCTTTATGTGAGAAGTCACTTTCGGTTTGATTCCATTATTATTCGATTAATAATATGAATTATTATAGCGATAATGACGTTTTGTTTTATTATTATTATTAACGTAATAAAAGCGAAACATCTTTATATAAAATAGAATACTTTATTAAAGTTATTACATAAATAGAATATATTATATTTTATTATGCATAGTGTTGCGTAGTGTTTTGCATAGTGTTTTTGCATAGTATTGCATAGTGTTTGCATAGTAAAATGTTTTTATATAAATAGAATATATTATATTTTATTTAAAAGATTTTTCTTTAAATATGGATAGTCAGATTAAAGTAAATCAATCTGGGCCGTTCATGGATTAATTACTATGCATTCCATTTTCCTATAAATAGAAGCTCATTCCTTCATTATTTTCTTACAATTCATTGAAACTACAGAGAGAAATTATAGAGAGAAGCTATAGAGAAAATCTTATAGAAAAGAAGAAGTTTTACGGTACTTCTACTTTGATATCCTTTCTTTTATTCGGTTCTTTTTATTGTACGGTAAGGGGTGTTATTCTTTCTTCTTCATGAAGAGAACTTACATTATTCCATTCATTATTATTACATTGGAATAACTTTTGTAAAAAGTGGCATACCTATATCATAACTTTGTATCTGCGGCATACCTATACTTGGTGAAATCCTTATGTTATTCCATTGCTTATTATTACATTGGAATAACTTTTGTCTGTGATTTATACTTGGTGATATACTTGGTGACATTCTTCTATTATTACATTTGGAACATCACATGCATGTGTTTTGCAGGACTGGTTCCGTTTTTTATTATTACATTGGAACATCACATGTGTGTTTTTTACAGGACTGGTTAAAATCTTTATCGATACTTTTGGAATATCTATCGTGTGTTTTTTACCGGATGCAGTTCCATCTTTATTATTACATTGGAACATCACATCGATTGTGAATTTCACGACGACTGGTTCCGTTATTATTATTACATTGGAATAACTTTGTACATCATGAAATCTGCGTGCGTGGTGATTTCTTTTGTTATTCCATTCTTTATTATACCCGGTTGGTTAAAACTTTGACTTATACTCCATGAAATTAGTAGAATATCCTTGATATTTGCGTTTCATCGATATCTTTTCATGGAAATATTCTTGATCATTCTTGAATTTTACTCTCTGAAGCGATTATCGTGTTGACAATTTGGGCGTTAATAATTCATGGATTAAATAATTCTTGAACTTGTTTTATTGAATTATTATGTCATTGTCATCATCCTCGTGTTATATTATGTTATCTTTGGCTTACGTGCGTAGATGAACTTAGTATGATTATGACCGAGGATCATTCGGTATAATCATGACTTGATATAAATGATGTGACAAAAAGTCCTCGGTGGCACATAATGCGATGATGGATAGTTTTGGTATGATTATGACCGGGGTGATTCGGTATAGTCATGACCATTGATAATTTGATGAAAATCCTTGGCCAGTAGTGCGAGGGATGATTAGATGTGGTGGTTTATTATTAAAATTTGAGTCTCGTGATAAAAATTGATGAAAACTTTTTAAAACCTAAAAGATAGTAGACTTTATTCTCTACTTGACTCTTTTAATGGATTGCTTATTCATTGCAGATTAAAGCTGGTTGTCTATTGTATTTTATCGGTTTAACATTGTTGAAGGCTAATGATAATTTATTACGCATTATCTTAGTCGTAATATTTCTTCTTTTGGGCTAGTTGAGCTCACCCTTTCTTTCCTTTGTTCTCTTGAAAATGAGAACATAGGCATTTGAGACGAGTCGGGGAGCAGTAATAATGGTCGAGAGGATAGCATTAGTAGTCCTCACTATTACATGAAATAGTGTGATAATAGTTGTAATGAGGACTCCTTTTGAGTTTGTATAATATCTAGTAGACAATATTTGTATTCAAACTCATTATATAAGTATTGTACCGCAGTTATATTAATAAAGTTGTATTTGAATTTATATGTACCATGTAAGTGGCGACCCAAGATGGGTGGCGTATACCTAATTTTGGGGGCGTCATTGACAATATCGTTGTATTTGAATTTATGTTCCATGGCATAAACATGTGCTTGTGGCGACCTTCCCACATTCCTTGCTCCATTCGAATTTGTATCTCTCTCTGAGTCACCGCTTTATGGAATTCTAATTCCTTCTTCGCTTTGACATCACATTATCACGGTTTGGCGATTAGAGGTGTCTCCACGATCTCATTCACTCCATTGTTAACGTTCTCAGTGACCATTCTTAAAACTATCATAAAATAAGGGTTAATTAAATAAATTAACAAATCACATAATACCCTATATTATGACCAACCAACAAATAAGCTTAGGTAGGACACACTAGCGAAGGATTTACTCGCCTCTCCCTCTAGTTCTATTCCCCGATCTCCGCCAGAGATCATATCCCTAAGCTCGATACCAAACTGTGACCCTCACGGTGCTTCAACCACAAAGACTCACAATGGTACTATCGGTTTTTGCCACATCAAGAAAATCCAAGGCCCCCTGACGGAGAGTCCTGGTGCATCCCCCATAAACAGAAGTCACGGTGAGAGGCTCGGGGCTCTTTACTTATGGCTCGATACCAACCGTGGCGCCCCCAAAATAGGTCCATTCCATCCAACCCATTCTCGAGTCGACAAATACATGATACGAAATAACTACAACTTTATTATTACAACATATAAAATCGTGAGTTTAAATACGAGATATTGCCATCTGATAATATCCACACGCAAATAAATCCCCATCATAATTATTGATACATTATTTTACAAAATGGTGAGGACTACTAAACAACTCTCTCTAGAACATTCCTTCCATACCCCGAGTAGTACTCGCTACATTCTCGCCTCCTAAGAAGAAAAATGGAACAACAAGGAAAAGGGTGAGCTCAACTAGCCCAGTAAAGAATATTATGACTAAGATAATGTACAACAAATTATCGTTAGTCTTCAACAGAGGAAAAATCGATAGAATACAATGAGCAACAAGTTTGAGATCAATATTCGCAGCGGAAATAATAATTCATAGAAGAGTTATGTAGAGAATGAAATCTACTATCATCTATGTATGAATTTAAAAGTTCATCGTCGATATTTTATCCCTGTAACATCAATCAATATATATCCGGAATCAAATATTCATCTTTGCACTACTGAGCCAAAGATATTCATCAGATTAATCATGTTCATCTAAACACTGCTCATCTTTGCACTACTGGGCCAAAGATATTAATCGATCATTCGTGTTCATCTCAACACTGCTCATCTTTACACTTCTGAAGACAAAGATATTAATCGATCGGTCGTGTTCATCTCAACACTGCTCATCTTTTGCACTTCGGGCCAAAGATATTCATCAAGAAATCATTCATCTTTCACTACAGGCCAAAGATATTCAATAATATCATCATTTAGGACTGAGGATGATGAAAAATATTTTTAAAGAAACGAATCCAATGAAACAAAATGACAAGGATTAAGGATTCGTACTTTGTTTTATCCACGTCCAAAAATACCTCAAAAATAATCACGGTGGTGTAAAATTCAAGAATGATCAAAACATGGATCTGATCAAAGCTAGTATCCATAATAGATATTTTGGACAAAAAAGAAGAAATTTCATTTTTAATTGAATAGTCTTGCAGTATTAAGTGAATAGTCAGATATCGTGAATAATCTTGAGTATCGTGAATAGTAACTCAACACCAAAAGATAGAAATTTCACAAAAAAAACATCTTCACGCTTCATGAATAGTACTCGTGAATAGTAACTTCGTGAATAGTAACTCATGAATAAGAACTTCGTGAATAGTAACTCATGAATAAGTAACTCGTGAATAATAACTCATGAATAAGTAACCCCAGACATGAAAAAGTTCCAAATTTGATAAAAAGTTCCAACCAATATTTGAAAGATAATGATATTGAAGAAATAATATCATTTGAGAAGAAAATAACATCCACTTACCTCGAAAGCAAGATTTAAGTTGAAACACCTTGGATATAGGCTATGACTTGAACTTGCAGCACCATATATCAACACTCAAAGTATACTCACAAGAATCGCTCAAAATATCGAGAGAAAATAGAGAAAAACTTGAGTTTACGGTATGATTTTCAATTCAACCTAAGCTCCCTATTTATAGGAAAATGCTTAGAACACCAAAGCAGAAAATTGAATATAATATTAATATAATTATACAAATTTTCCTTAGCCCACCTTTTGGTCAAAAACACCAGCCACACATGTTAAATGAGGTTCACAAACTCACCAAAAACGTTTTTCTCAAAATAATTAATTAAAACTCCCAAAAATCAATTATTTCGGAACTCCGGAACTTCAATAATTCATAATAAATAGCTATTTTATCAGAAAATTCGAATCTCGCGACTTTTTATAGGAAATTCAATTCTCTACAACTTTGCAGAAGAAAGTTTTTCCAAATTCCAAACAGAAATTGGCCAAAAATCCACAAACGGGAATTTTTACGATCTATAATCAATTTTCGGTCGAGAAATGGGTCCACCAACACACAAAAACATGTGTTAAACATTTAATCCAACAAAAAATACTCTTCCTCCTCATATACTCATATATCCCACATTCATTGTAAAAATATCACCGTTAATATATTATTAAAATAATATATTTAAATGAATTATTTTATCGAGAAAAAGATAAAATATTAATTTTCAACAATTGTCACATTAAAATTTTCTCCATCTATATCCACATAAAATCAATATTTTCCTCATCATATAAATCAATAATTAATTATTCACAAATAATATTACAGAATCACAAGATCTTGCAACCGTGTAGTTCCCGAAAGAGAGGGGCTTTCCAATAAGGATCTCTCCTCACTTGGCGCCATGATTAGGTGACCAAACCTCTCCTTGAATGAACTTTCTAGACATTGCCAATAATGTTATCTAATAATATTATTAGGATAATATGAATTATTGCTTCGATAATGGAAAATCTTGTGTAATGACAATTTATTGAAACAACATGTAATATCAATGCGTGAATTATTGAATCAATAAAATAAAATCTTGAATAGTAATTCTCGTAACAATTATTGAGTAGTGCCTTCTTACGTAAGAATCAATAATTGGTGCAATCTGATGTCTTCTTGTTCAACGCGTATTAGTGTGTTTTAACCACCGGGTATTCCAACAATGATAATTCTGTATAACAACCACGCCGTTATTTATAAACAACTTATATTTGTCGTTTCTTCATCCAATCGCTTTTTCCGTTATGGGGCCCACAAAAAGATCACATACCGTCGTCACGAATATTCCCGTCAAGATTTAATATTCCACGACCAAACGAATATTCCCGAACAATAATGAATATTTTATAACCACTTGCTTATTCAAATATTTGCGTATTTTACCCATAACTATCCACATTAATCAAATCAACCTTTACTATTTCAAAATAATAAATAGAAGAAATTCCTTTTTATTTAAAAAATTTGAGGTCTTACAACCTCCCTCCTTATGAAATTTCCCTCGAAATTGGCGTACGTACACTGGTGTTTTGAAAAGATGAGAATACCTCGCTTTCATTTTCGTTTCCAACTCCCGGTCATTTCCTCAATAAGCATGGTTTCTCCACAAAACTTTAACTTGTGGTATAACTTCTATCACATAGGACATGTTCTTTCCTATCCAAGATCTTGACAGTTCATCAAGAAATCATTCATCTTTTTGCACTCTGGTGAAAAGATATTCGATAATATCATCATTTAGGGTAGGAGGATGATGAAAATATTTTTAAAAAACGAATCCAAAGAAACAAAATGACAAGGATTAAGGATTCGTGATTGTTTTATCCACGTCCCAAAATACCTCAAAAATAATCACGGTGGTGTAAAATTCAAGAATGATCAAAACATGGATACAATCAAAGCTAGTATCCATAATAGATATTTTGGACAAAAAGAAGAAATTTCATTTTTCGGTGAATAGTCTTGAGTATTAATGAATAGTCAGATATCGTGAATAAAGGCTTTAGTATCGTGAATAGTAACTCAAACACCAAAAGATAGAAATTTCACAAAAAAATATCTTCACGCTTCATGAATAGTACTCGTGAATAATAACTCGTGAATAATAACTCATGAATAAAACTTCGTGAATAGTAACTCATGAATAGTAACTCGTGAATAAGAATTTCTCATGAATAAGTAACCCATACATGAAAAAGTTCCAAATTTGATAAAAGTTCCAACCAATATTTCAACATAATGATATTGATGAAATAATATCATTTGAGAAGAAAATAACATCCACTTACCTCGAAAGACAAGATTTAGTTGAAACACCTGGATATAAAGGCTATGACTTGAACTTTTCATATATCAACACTCAAAGTATACTCACAAGAATACGCTCAAAATATCGAGAGAAAATAGAGAAAACTTGGGTTTACGGTATGATTTTCAATTCTAACCTAAGCTCCCTATTTATAGGAAAATGCTTAGAACACCAAAGCAGAAAATTGAATATAATATTAATATAATTATACAAATTTTTCTTAGCCCACCTTTTGGTCAAAAACACCAGCCACACATGTTAAATGAGGTTCACAAACTCACCAAAAACGTTTTTCTCAAAATAATTAATTAAAACTCCCAAAAATCAATTATTTCGGAACTCCGGAACTTCAATAATTCATAATAAATAGCTATTTTATCAGAAAATTTGAATCTCGCGACTTTTTATAGGAAATTCAATTCTCTACAACTTTGCAGAAGAAAGTTTTTCCAAATTCCAAACAGAAATTGACCGAAATCCACAAACGGGCAATTTTACAGTCTATAATCAATTTTCGGTCAAGAAATGGGTCCACCAACACACAAAACATGTGTTAAATATTTAATCCAACAAAAATACTCTTCCTCCTCATATACTCATATATCCCACATTCATTGTAAAAATATCACCGTTAATATATTATTAAAATAATATATTTAAATGAATTATTTTATCAGAAAAGATAAAATATCAATTTTTAACAATTGTCACTTTAAAAATTTCTCCATCTATATCCACATAAAATCAATATTTTCCTCATCATATAAATCAATAATTAATTATTCACAAATAATATTACGTAATCACAATCACGACAACCGGTAGTTCCCAAGAAGAGGGGCTTTCCAATAAGGATCTCTCTTATACTGGTAGCCTTGATTAGGTGACCAAACCTCTCCTTAAATGTAACTTTCTAGACATTGCCAATAATGTTATCTAATAATATTATTCAGATAATATGAATTATTGCTTCGATAATGGAAAATACGTGTAATGACAATTTATTGAAACAACGATAATATCAATGCAAAGAATTATTGAATCAATAAAATAAAATCTTGAATAGTAATTCATTGTAACAATTATTGAGTAGTGTCTTCTTACGTAAGAATCAATAATTGGTGCAATACTGCGTGTCTTCTTGTTCAACAACGCGTATTAGTGTGTTTTAACCACCGGTATTCCAACAAGATAATTTGAATAACTACGCCTGCTTATTTATAAACAACTTATATTTGTCGCTTTCTTCATCATCCAATCGCTTTTCGTTATGGGGCCCATTAAAAATCGCTACTTTGTCATTTAATATTCCCCGACAAAGATCTAATATTCCACGACCAAACGAATATTCCCGGTACAATAATGAATATTTTATAACCACTTGCTTATTCGAAATATTTATGTATTTTACCCATAACTATCCACATTAATCAAATCAACCCTTACTATTTCAAAATAATAAATAGAGGAAATTTCTTTTTATTTAAAAATTTGAGGTCTTCTGATAGGGGATAAATAAGGTTTTGGTCATTTTGTCTTTGAGGTTCGGTTTTCATTGTAGTTCTGAAACTTTTTTTTTACAATCGAATAACTGTACTTTCAAAATTTACAAAATGGTCACTCAAATCAGATTTTCGGTCCAAAAAGCGTTAGGAATCTTGTTGTGCAAAGTGACTTGACTTTTTCTTTGACGTGGAACACGTAAAAAGACAAGCAGGGATTATTATAAAGACAAATGACCAAAACTATTAACTACTTCACCTAAACAATTCCAAAACTAATAATAATAATAATACTAATAATTTCAAAATAATAATAATAAAAATGTTAATTTTAAAAGCGTTAATTTTAAAAAATTTAAAAAACATTAATTTTCTAAAAAATTTAAAAACGTTACTTTTCTAAAAAAAATTAAAAAACGTTACTTTTCTAAAAAAAAATTGAAAACGTTATTTTTCTAAAAAATTTAAAAAAGCGTTAAATATATATAAAAAAAATTAAAAACGTTAATTTTCTAAAAAAATTAAAATTTTCTGTTTTATAAAAATTAACGTTTTTTAAAAAAATCTTTTTTAAAAATATTAGTTCAGTTTAAAACAAATTAACATTTTTAAAAAAATTAAAAAAATTCTGTTTTATAAAAAATTAACGTTTTTAAAAAAACAGACTTTTAAAAAAAAATTGAATTTTACAAAACAGTTTAAAATTAAAAAATTCTGTTTAAAAATTTTAAAACATTAATTTTTAAAAAACAGTTTAAAAACATTAATTTTTAAAAACAGTTTAAAACGTTAATTTTAAAAAATAGTTTAAAAACATTAATTTTTAAAAACAGTTTAAAAACATTAATTTTTTAAACAGTTTAAACATTTATTTTTAAAAAACAGTTTAAAACGTTAATTTTAAAAAACAGTTTAAAAACATTAATTTTTAAACAGTTTAAACATTAATTTTTAAACAGTTTAAAAAAAATTAAAACAGAATTTTTTAAATTTTTAAAAAACATTAATTTTTTTTTTAATAAATTTTAAAAACATTTTAAAAACGTTAATTTCTTTAAAAAATTTTAAATAAATTTTTAAAAAACGTTAATTTTAAAAATCAGTTTAAAAACTTTAATTTTTTAATATTTTTTAAACAAAATTTTTTAATTTTAAACTGTTTTTAAAATTCAATTTTTTAAAAAAATCTGTTTTTTTAAAAACGTTAATTTTTATAAAACAGAATTTTTTTAATTTTTTAGAAAAGTAACGTTTTTTTAAATTTTTTAGAAAATTAACGTTTTTTAAATTTTTAAAATTAATGTTTTTAATTTTTTTAAAATTAACATTTTATTATTATTATTATTTTGAAATTATTAGTATTATTATTATTATTAGTTTTGGAATTGTTTAGGTTGAGTAGCTTAATAGTTTTGGTCATTTGCTTTATAATAATCCGCTAATTTGTCTTTTTTTTGTTTCTACGTCAAAGAAAAAAGTCAAGTCAACTCTTGCATAACAAGATTTCTAACGCTTTTTGACGGAAAATCTGACGAAGTTGACTATTTTGTAAATTTTTGAAAGACAGCTTATTCGATCAGAATAAAAAAATTCTTGAATTACAACGAAAAACCGAACCCCAAAGATAAATGAATTAAAACCTTATTTATCCCCAAATGATAGTATAAGGTTCGCGTAGAATCACAATTTCCCCATTTTTCAAAGATAGGCGACCTTAACAATTTCATTTGGTTGGTCCTATAACTGAACCCTAAGTCCCTAATGCACAGCCGTGTGGCGACAACGGGTCTCTCTGATCAGTTTTCTTGACAACAATGTGCTGACCGGCCCGATATCGGGTTGTATATATATGTGGTACGGTGGTCACTTCTCATCTTGTATATGTTCGTGCCAGACTAAACAACCGGCCGTGACATTACAAGCACTATAAATAAATATCAAAACATACTAATAGTTTGGGAGGGACATGAACATTGCTAGAGCATCAATCTTCATCAATTTCAGCCAAGAGGAACCGATTATTATTTTTCATATCCATTAGCAAAAATTGAATCGGCGGCCCTCTTGAAAAATGAAGCTTTGAAATAAATATAAAATGGTCCCAACTTTTACGAACACACCTGTAGATGTAGATGGAGTACATTTATAGCTATATTTTTCATGTCAAAATATTAAAAAGTGTTGTGAAAATATCAAATTTCTATATATTTCTAAATTGCATGGGTTTCTCCAATGTTTGGTGCCAACTGTTTGTAATCTACCTCTAGCTTTCTATTTTCTTCATGCAAAAGAAACCTCTACAACTTTAATTGGTTGGTTTTGTGATTGAACCCCTAACCAACAACGCGATGGCCTTAATTAACATGTGTTTGTTAGTTTGGTGGACAACAATGTGCTGACATATATATATATATATATATATATATATATATATATATATATATATAAAATCCACAAAGAACTCCATTAATGTCTTTGCAACAACAACCCTTTATGACCAAGTTTGAACATGCTGTAAACATATAAAAAAAAAAAAAAAAATTTTCAACCGTAAGAGCCTCTCTACAAACAAAAAAAAAAAAAAAAAAATCCCAACTGTAGTAGAGCCTCTACCGACAAAAAAAAAAAAAAAAAAAAAAAAAAATGTCGTAAGAGCCTCTACCGGCACAAAAAAAAAAAAAAAAAAAAAAAAAAATGTCAGCAGTAGGCTATCTGCAAACTTTAGAAAAAAAAAAAAAATGTCAACCATAGCAATGTTTGTTTTATAAAACAAATGTTTTTATTTTTGTATAAAATATAGCAAATGTTTGTTTATTTTATAAAAAATGTTTTTATAATATATTTTATAACAAAAATAAAACATTTTTATAAAATAAACAAACATTTGCTATATTTTATAATAAAATAAAAACATTTGTTTTATAAAACAAAACATTTGCTATGGTTGACATTTTTTTTTTTTTTGTGTTTGATAGAGGCTCTCTACTTGGATGAGATTTTTTTTTTTTTTTTTTTTTTTTTAAGAAGAGGCTCTTACTGCTGAAATTTTTTTTTTTTTATATGTTTACATTCTGGTATGTAGATTTGGCGTCCAAAAGGGGTTGTTGACAAGCACTACAGCAAGAATTTCTTTGTGGATGGGCTCCTATATATATATATATATATATATATATATATATATATATGGAGAATATGAAAGCTGCACAGTAGTGTAACTTTTAAAGTTATACGATCTACGATCGTAGAGTGAGTTCACTCTACGATCGTAGAAATAATCATTCTACGATTTGTGAATTCACTCTACGATCATGGATTATTTACGATCGTAGAGTGAATTCACTCTACTATCTGAGGATTACTTTACGATCGTAGAGAGTGAAATTACTTCTACGATCGTAGACTGTAACTTTAAAAGTTACACTACTATCAGTACTCTCCATTTTTACCATATATATATATATATATATATATATATATATATATATAGCGACGGACCGAATCGTCACCCGATCCGTCGTTAAAAGGGGTGAACAATGTGAACTAGATAAAGGGTGAGCTTAAGATCCAGACCGTATATATGGTAGGGTTTCAAGCTTCTGGTGATAGATTATTAGCTTCTTTCATTAGGATGAAACCCACCCTTAGCATTAGAAGAATATCATTAATTAATCTCTATTTTTCAAAAGGAAAAGTAAAACAAAAATAAATATAAAAATGAGGAAAACTATCTTAATTAATGCGCATAAATCTAGCCACTATACTTTTAATTTTGTTTTAATGTCAATAACAATGTTATAAATTTATAATTATATGTCCAAACTATACATTCAACTCTTTACATAATGATGTGAATTCGTGTTTAATTTGCCTATCACGGCATGTTCTATATCATCGATGGTAAGGAACTGAGAGCTTCCCTTAGAATTTTGGGAGCAATAATAAAATGGAAAATAATGGAACTGCATCTTAATTAATTTCCATTTATATACCTTGATTCAATGTGTGCCCAATTCTGTCTTCGATCAAGTAGAAATAATAGTAGTTTTGTTTATCAAAAGAGCAACAATTAATGAAAGGTCAATAAACAAGAGCAGCAATATATAGTTTAGTTAAAACATCTGGTCATGTAAAATAGGTACCGGCCAATTAAATAGCATGATCATTCCATACAAGAAAAAGAGAGGATAAATGAAAACTAAAACGATCGATAATATTATTTACCGATGGTATTACACCTTATTTATATATAAATTCAGGCTTAGGCTTAGGCTTAGGCTCAGGCAGGCAGCACCCTGATAAAGCTTGGGACATAGGGAAGTACTACATAACTGTACACAACATGCCCATAAAATTTGATATATCTGAATCTTCTCGTAATTGGATTATAACAAATGACATTACAATGTCTGTAGAGCATCAAAACTTCCCCATTTTTCAAATATCTCAGAGGCTCTAAAAAATAAGGGGGTAAGAAATTATTGATATGTTCGCGAATAACAAACTTGTTTGTCCAAGATTCTCGGATACCGTACTCATTCATCACCCACAACTGAATGTCATGATTGCGCTTGTTACATATAGAGAGACAACCTTCCAACGATCCAAGTTCCACATCATTGTTACATGTCTCAATAAATAATGGGGTTGGAACCGGTTGGAATATCTCTTGCTCAAAGTCAAAAGAATGTATTAGTAAATCCCTTAGGTTGATCCAATGATAAACTCCATTCACAAATGGGGCAGACCTATATTTCTCTAGATAACGAGGCGATTCCCCTAAATTCCTCCACAAATTTGTGCCAATTGTTTGAATATCTACCTCTCCCTTTCCAAAATTACCTGGTTTACAAAGAAATCTCAACAATTTCAATTCAAATTGTTTGGACAAGCCTAGAGCACTACCCGATGGAATCAACGGGTCTCGGTTAGTTTGGTGGATCACAATGTGTTGACCCGACAGCGGGTTATAAATGTGGTACGGTTTCCAGGGTTCTCCCGGTACATATTTGTCTAGTACCAGAGAACCCGTAATATTACCAGAATTGTAATTGGAAATAGTAAACAGTGAGGTACAAAAATTGGGAAATATATTTTCAATTTTCAAATCTAAGAGTGATTTTTGAGGGACACGAAAATGGTCAAGGGAATTGCTAATGAGGGAATCCTCATCAAGTTCGGCCAAGAAAAACCTAGTGTTTGTACTACCACCATTATCCTTGAGAAGAAATTGAATTGGCGCCCTTGAAGAGTAAAGGTTAGTAAAATAAGGGTTTGAGATAAAATTGGCCCATGTTTTACAAACTGACCTGCACCGGTGGATGATTTTAATGGGAAGCCTAGATAGTATATCATGAGTGATGGATTCTGGCAGCTCCATGATGCTGGTGGTGCTTCTCTTTGATTTTCTCTTCTGAGTCCCTTCCATGGCCAATTTCCCTTCTCTTAGTTCTACAAAGAAATTAATAAACTTTGGAACCAGAATTACTTTGATATTTTCATAGGGTGATGCGTATTAGTCTCTTGAGAAGTTACATAAGTTCATAACTAAACTTACGGATCTTAACTTCCCTCTACTCTACTCCGTAAAATCTCCTTACATGTCTCCTATTTTTTCTCACCAATTACAACCGTTAATATTTATTTAAACCCCACCCACATAACATAATCAAGATTTAAGCAGGTGATTAACCCATTTCTCAATTACCTAACTCACTAATTGGTCAAAAATGTTCTTCTTGGTGAGGCCTTGGCTAAAAACGATTCGTGAAGAAGCCATATGATATATGTAATTGTATTTTTTACCATGTGTATATTTTGTTTTAGCAAAAGACAAAAAAATATTTATGTTTATAATATTGACATGTACTTTCACATATATAGACATGTACTTTCACTACTAACCCCATTGGGTAATCGACTCAAGTTTATTTTTCTTAATTTTTAAAATCAGTATATTCTAAAAATTTTCTTAAGTGGATTTCAATACCATCTTGTACAATTGAGCCCACTATGAAATTTGGGCCTTTTGGGCAAAGCTGCCGAATTTTCAGTAATTCCTATGGATTGATGACATTGGGCCATTTTATCCCATTCACTCATTTCTACCACCAATGACCAACGTCTACGCCGAAAGGGACGTATTTCAACGCTCTACACGCACTAATAAAAAAGGAACATTAACTTTATGCAACGTTGGTAAATTTGCACACAACATAATACTAAGAATACATTAACTTGATATTTTGTGTTTCAACACAATCCACTAATACTTGAGCCGAACAGAATATCCCGAAAGACAACATCATCAGCACAATCTATTTCCTCGATTTATTTTTTGACACAATTAATTATTTCTTGAAAGAAATGTCATTTTCCAATTCATTTCCTCAAAAACATTTTTATTATGAAAATTAATATTTTCACATGGTTTTTTTGATATTTCTACATAAAATTGTCGCTATAGATTTTATAGCGACGTTAAAAACCGTCGCTATATATTTATAACGACAATTTTTATTTGAAAATATCAAAAAATTATGTGAAAATATTAATTTCCATTAATAATTCTTGAAAGAAAAGTAGCCGACTGAAAATGAGGAAAGATAAAACAGAAGCAATACTTACAACCTTTTACACAGTAGTTAGCATATTGATGACTTTTGAGCGAAACAAATTGTCAAAAGGGCTAAACCTCAAACAACAATAATTAAAGGGATAATTACAAAATTGTCCCTTCAAATTTAGATGAAAATCAATTTATACTACAAATCGTTAATCAATATCTCAAAGTTTATTACAAAGACAATTGTGTTTCTTTTTGGTCTCAATTGCATATCAGAATGTGTCACGTGTCAGCTATATATGTCTTGAATACAATTAAACTACAAATTGACTTTTTCTATACAAAATAATATGTACGTATAAAACATTTTTCTACCCATATAAATATGTATTTCTTCTTGTAAAATACTTTTCGTTTAATTAACTAAATTAAACTACCATTATCATTAATATACAATTAGTATTAGCACAATTAAAAGGTGCAATAAATTAGTATTGACAGTAACAATTTACATTAAAATTAAATTATGTGCTAAAACTAAATAATATTAAAATTAAATAACATCCATTCACCATCCTTAATCCGGAATTCACCCAAACCCAGATCTAATGTATTAAATTCATATGCATTTCACTCTCGTTTTCACCAAAAATAAAAATTAAAGCATCAATCTACTCCATCTCTTTAATAAAAAAACATTGCAACAATCCGAGACGTGATGGGCTCCTCCTATCTCCGGTATCACATTTGTCGGATTAATTCAATAATGGAGGTGAAGGACCTCCTCGGTAAGTGGTGATTTTAATATAAATTTAACTTTCATATATATTGTCCGACGACTTCATCTTCGCCGGAGCTTTGTCTGGAGCCGTGTTAGACTTACTTCTGATCACGACATGGTTAAATGGACCATGATTTTCAAATTCACTTCCATTTTGAGGTCATCTTGAACCGGAAAGCAAATTGAGTCTTGGACTGAAATGGAAATGGATAGTGATGATTGGACTTGTAGAGCCAGAGAAATTGGGATGTTTTTTTTCGGATGGCATGCATTAATTTGGGAATTATTATTAGTATTATTTTTGCTTAATTGGTTTTGATTGTTAAGTTAGATTGTCTTTTTAAAAAACTTTAAGGTATTGATTGGATATTGATTTTCGTTCAAAATTAAGGTACACTTTTGTTATTAACACATAATTAAAACACAAACAAAAGCAACCCCTCCATGTTCATGACAGTGATATCAATTATACTATATACTACTAATATATATTTTTTTATTATATATACATATAAAAGTGACGCAAAGACAATTTTTGTGGGGGCATGCAGGCAAATTCCACAGCTTTCTTACACGCATGAAAGTGACTCCAAACATAAACTTCCATGCAAATGGAGGGAAAATTAGTTGGAAGTATATATATCTACGTACCAATTCTTCTATATATATATATATATATATATATTAATATATATAATATATACATATATGCCTAGGTTTTTCACCATGTATTGCTTCATGACATCTTTCCACTCACGGAATCTACTAAATGCCAAGTGTCATGTTGAAGCAAGTAGGTCAATTTTACATGTTGGACTAATTAACTGGAATTGCGTCGTTCCGGTGGAGTGGCTGGCCGGACCATGGCTCCCCACATCCCAGAATATATATAGGGTATTCATCCACCATGAAACGTTTTAATGCGTAGACACTATTCAAAGAAACAAGTTGATTCACAGCCGATCCTGATTAAATTCGATGGAAGCTGATTTGATCTTTTTCCCCACTGTATTACACAAATACATAAGCGGTCATCCCTTTTTCTTTTTGTTCGTTTGCAAATTACATTACTGCCCCTAACTTATAATACATGCATGCCGCTACAGGCTGTAGCGGCAGTGTGAGTCCCACCCATATGGCCCATATGGCTATGTAAAGATAAGTTTACATTTATGTATACATAATGTAAAAATAAAAGATAATGATACATAATATAAAAATAAAAGATAATGATAAGACGCGATTAATTTTAGTAAAGCCCATGTCGCTACAACCTGTAGCGGCAGTCACTCAATTTCAAAAATAGTGCCAAGTTATATTAAATACGTGCCAAATTACTGAATAGCCCCTCCTTGGATTTTTAAAACCCTTGCCGCTACATGCTCATGCGGCAGGGCATTTTGTTTGGTCATAAAGCAAGACTAATACTAATAGGCTTAAGTACATATTAGTCTAGTCATTCTTTAGTTATTCTTAATAATAATAATAATAATAATAATAATAATAATAATAATAATTAATAATAGTAATAATGATAATTACTAATAGTAATAATAATAATAATAATAACAATTACTAATAGTAGTAGTAATAATAATAATAACAATTACTAATAGTAATAATAGTAATAGTAATAATGATAATAATTATTATTATTACTATTAGTAATTATTACTATTATTACTAATATTACTATTACTAATTTTTATTAATAAGAATGACTATATTCTTATTATAATTATTAACATTATTATTATTATTATTATTATTATTATTACTATTACTATTATTACTATTAGTAATTGTTATTATTAATATTATTATTACTATTAGTAATTATTATTATTATTATTATTAAGAATGACTAAAGAATGACTAGACTAATATGTACTGAAGTCTATTAGTATTAGTCTTGCTTTATGACCAAACAAAATGCCCTGCCGCATGAGCCTAAGTGTAAGTGGTTTTAAAAATTCAAGGAGGGCTATTCAAGAATTTGGCACATATTTAATATAACTTGGCACTATTTTTGAATTGAGTGATCGCCACCACAAAAAGAAGTAAGGTGGGCTTTACTAAAATTAATCGTGGCCTTACATCGTATCTTGATCAACTGAGATCTTGTTTTCATTTAATAAGACTTCAAGGCAAACGTTTTTACGGATGAAATTCCTATATATATATATATATATATATATATATATATATATATATATAGAGAGAGAGAGAGAGAGAGAGAGAGAGGGGCGGATCCAGTTCAAGAGGGATCAATTTTTTAAAGAAAAAATCTCACAAAAAAATAAAAATATAATAAAATAAATCACAAAACTAAATAATGCCTAGATATGATTTACAATAACATTTTTTAAGGCTTCATTACTTGAAATTGTTGCATGATAGTTTTATTTTTAATAGTGTCAAATATTCACAAGCGAATACAAAAAAAATTAACAAGCAATTACAAAAAAATTCAAAGCAATGACTAAATTTATAAAATTATAAAAATAAATAAAAATATACAACATATCGATTTTTTTTTAAAATTCAAGCTAATGGGAAATAATTTGGTCAAGTCACTTGATGGAGAGATAAAGTGTATTCTTGTGGGCCTAGTGGACAATCTATATAATAAAATACAAATGATTTTGAATTTTTCGTTTATCCTAATAAATCATCTGAGCCGTCCAAAATTTGAAATAAATTCGACCGTCTATAGTGCCGGAGGCACGGGACTGTTGCTAGTGTAGTATATGATATAAACTTTGGAGAATTTAATATTTTTCAATTAAATTTTTTATTAAATACCCTTAAAATTTTACTCTCTTTTTTAATTCTTGAAAATTTAGTGGGGTCAATTCGGTTTGCTGCCCCTTATTTAGATCCGTTTATGCGCGCGCACACAAAAAAAAACTTAAATTTTCTTTCAAAAAGCTAATCAAATTTTGGCACGGAAACAGTTAAGATTGAATTGCATTATATTTTTATCATCTCTTTCAATAATATCAATGATAATTTCTTTTAACTTTAAAGTTTAATTTGGAGGGAAATGATCATTGGAGGGAGATAATTTGTTCTTTTCTAGTTGGTTTTCCGAGTGCCTATGTTCCAAAATCCAAATGAAAGAGGACCCTAAATTCGAGAAAAAATATGCCTGAGCTTAAATTTTGAAAATCAAAACCTTAATAATACTACTATGTGTAAAACAGAAAAAACTGATTGCTCAGTTGGCAGTAAATGATCATCATTAATTATTTTTTGTACTGTTAGCAACTTTGTGATGATTTTCCTTTTTACTTTTGGTTAATAGATTTCATGATGTTATATAGACGTACATTAAAGGCACATAAATGAACAATATTTAATGGGAAGGTTGCTCCCTTCTACTCCTTCTGAAGGTGCTTTGACTTTTAACCATATCTGGGGGTCCTTTCCTCTGATCACTTCAATATATATATATATAAAGTTTCAATTTATTGTCAATTAGGGTTAACTAAGATTGGTGAACCAACCCATTGCTTGTTCAGTTACACCAGTTTTACAAGACCTTTGGACTCAAAAAAATGGCACATGTTGAGTAGCTAATTTTAGCCTAGTCTTCTTTTTAGCCACTTAACATTTGGAATTTGGAAAACCCGATCGAGCAAAAAAGAAAAAAAGAAAAAGGAATTATTATTTCGCGATGTAGTGATATAAATGTGTGTGTATATATATATATTTATCTAATAAAATACAAATGATTTTGAATTTTCCGCTCACTCAATAAATTATCTGGGCCGTTCAAAGTTTGAGATAAATCCCACTGTCCATCTATCTACTAAAATACAAATGATTTTAAATTTTCCGCTCACTCAATAAATCATCTGGGCCGTTCAAATTAAAGTTTGAAATAAAACTCACCGTCTATAGTGTCGAAGGCACGAGACCCAACTAATATATATATAAAGTGCTGAAAAAGCAGTGATTCTTTCTGAATGTCATTCTGTATTTGTCTTTATGAAAACAAAAATACCAACTCCCACTGAGAATACTTTTTGACAAATTCATCCAACAAATTGATAGATTTCCAGTCACCCACATGCATGTCATTTGCTTGTAATAAAAAACAAACCAATTAATATATCCACAGACCATGCTAGCTACAAGCTGATAACTAATGTAGTACTTTGAAAGGAATGTTAAGGTATAGGCATTTATGTGTTAATTACTTACTTATAGGCCGGCCAAGAAAAGATAAAAACCTAATGTTGGAAATTTTATGTAGAGATTCACAACCAAATTAAGTAAATGAATTATTCATATCACGTCGTTTGAGCTCAAAAAATAAAATTGTATCTCTAATTTTGAAACGAGAGAATATTATATAGTCTATGGTAAACAATATCTTATTTGGTTGAGTAATTTTAGAGACACAAATTATACACAAAAATTGTGCACAAATAGTATAGAAAATGAAAAAAAAGAGAGAAGAAGAAGTGAGATCTACAATTAGATGCTTTATACATTTTTATTGATAAATAATACATAAATCTTATTTTTATGCATAATTTACACATTCTATTATGTTAGTTTTGAATTATTCTTACTCCCTATATGATTATTTTCGTGCATAATTTTCTCTCATCTCCAATATAAATGTTAACTTTGACTTTGAAAATTCATCTTATTGGCACATGGCCTGTTTAGCGTAACAATGTTACCACCAGGAAACAACAATACAATTCAAACACTCCTAGAGGAAAAATTCTAAAAATTGAATATAAAATAAAATGATAAATGATTTATATCTAAATATCATATTATCATGTTCACATAAAATAGCTGCTCCCACAATCTCACATAAATTGAAATGGATTCTTTACATAAGTATACAACAAATAGAAAGTAATTACAAGAAAAGTGCATCAACCAAATAATTACAAAAAGAAAACCCATATTACAAAAATAGCACAATTCACATTAATAAGAAAACCTAAAATCAAGGACAAATAACTGCCATAATTAATAATTCAAATTCAAATATTTGGATCTAACAACAAATTCAAATTCAAAATAATAATTCAAATTTAAATATTCGAATTCAAATCTTCATCTCCCTCACATACACTTTGAAATAATAGTCCACCACTACACCGCCGCTACACCTCACATACTTCACCGCTGCACCGCCACGAATCTCCGTTGTCCAAAACGCCAATGAGAATATATAAGAAGAAGATTCGCCCTACAAAAAGTTTAAAAATAAATAGATGTAACTATTAATGTTCTGAAATTTTTTTTATAACTATTTTGTTACTCATAAATAATAAAATGGTTACCTTTGAATGAATGATTGTCTACCAACTGCATCACATTCAAACGAAATTGGTAACTTAATAAAATTGAATTGGTTACCATGGTCTGAAGGTTTGGTTACCAACTGCACTATGAAAAAACTACGGGTGTGGATGTGAATTAGTTACTTTGGTATGAAGGTTTTGTTACCTTGGTACGAAGGTTTGCTTACCATGATCTGAAGGTTTGGTAACCAACTGTACTAAGAAAAAATTTAAAGTATGGAGGTTGATTAGTTACTTTGATATGATAGTTTGGTTACCTAGGTATGAAGGTTTGGTTACCATCATCTAGTATTCAAATCCACCGCCATCATCCAGTATTCATATCCACCGCCACCACCGCCTGATCAGAAGCGCTGGGAAGACAATTCCACCGAATATCTCGATGTTGTCGATGAAATTATTCAATTAACCGAAGATTTAGCGATCCAATCATTGGAAAACGATGTCGAGATAATTGATCGTCTCTTGAAAGCAACCTCAATTAAGCTATGTCAAGGTTGGAGGATGAGTTTCGCCACATTTTGATCCGGAGTACTATAACCCTCAACTCCGAGGAACTTCATGGATCGATCCGTAGGGTTTCCTCTCATTTGCCTCTAATGATGATGAAATTGGAGATTTTGAGAGCTTTGGATGATGATGACCGAAGCTAGTAATTTTGGCCATGAAATGAGGGGTCGGTTGGGGGATGATTTATTTGTTGATTTGATTGAACCCGAGGTGGTGGTAGAACTAAGGGAGATTGCGATCGAATGATTAGAGTGCAGGTATGAGAAAGAATGTTGCCAAGTCTATAGTAGTGTTCGTCGGGATGTTTTAAATGAGTATATGTATGTCCTTGGTGTTGAGAGGCTGAGTATTGAGGAGGTACAGAGGATTGAGTGGAACACATTGGATGAGAAGATGAAAAAGTGGGTCCAAGCAATTATGATTGTGGTTAGCGTTCTGGGAAGCGCAGGGAAGGTGGAGGAGTAGATACGGCTGTCGGTGGAGGAGTGGCGGAGGGTGAAGGAGTGCTAACTGCAGTTGTTATAGATGAGGAGAGATAGAGAAGAAGTCATGTGTATAATTAATCCCTAAATTAAGGAATTCTAATTGAATACTAATTCCCTAAATTTAGGAATCCTAATTGCACTAGTATTATAAATAAATATGGAAGTTTATTAGTTGTGTAAAGATTTTATGAGTGCACTATTGTTGTAATTATTTTTAAAAATGTAATAGAATATGTAAATCATCCAATTGAAATTTTGTAATCACAATGTTCTTTTTCCAAAAATAGGTTCATATATAGTCAATAACTGTTGGCCCACCATCTGGCCAATAGTAATGGTAGTATGACTTTTATTGGTAAAATTTATAAATGTTAAAGAATGTGGTTTTGTTTTCTTGTTTATTCTTAAAAATAATAATTTATTACACATTCAAATAAATAATGTAATATCAGTTGAAAAAATAATATATAATAATAAAATAATAACAGATTTATAATTAGATAATAGAATAGAAACTAATAATTATTTATACATATCTAAAATCTATTAGGATAAAGCAGTTAGATTGTAACAAACTTTTAATTTTAAAAGGATTGTTTTACTTCTTCTTCTTTTTGAGGAAAAATTAAATTTCATAACTGGAGATCAAAGCTTAGAGCATTACAAATAAAAGGAGGGGGAATAGAGCCCCATTCCTGGACATCAAACATAGAATCCGAAACACGAGCTAAGAGATGTGCAACCGAATTCGCTGACCTCCTAACAAAATAAATGTGACAATCGACTATAGAAACAACAAAATCCTTACAATCATTAACCACTAAGCCCACATAATTCAGAGAGGAAGATGGAGCCTGAATAGCTTGTATTAACATGGAAGAGTCGGATTCAACAATTACCTGTGAAGCACCAAGTCTTTAAAGTCAACTTAAAGCCTCCCTAAAGCTAACTGCCTCGGCCAAAACAGAATCTGCAGGACCCAAAATTAAACCACATCGAGCTGCTATCATCGTCCCCTCATGAGTTGAGAAGAACCATGCCAAAACCCAATTTACTTTCTGACGAGAACACAGCTCCATCTACATTACATTTCAGCCAACCGCAGACAGGTTTGCACCAGCTCACAACGCCGGAATTTTGATCAAAGAGTAGGTCACCGTTTATGAGGATTTGGGCATGTTGCCATTGAGCAAGAAAGGAACCAGCCAGGTTGACAATCGCCGAAGACCGTTTACATAACTTTTTCCAAACCACATCATTTCGATTCTTCCATAGAGACCATAAAAGCACACAAGACAGTTGGATGGCCTCACTGTTGTTGTCCATAATAAGAGCTTCAATCCGTTGGATAATGTCATCACCATTGAGAGAGGGAAGCAGTAAAGCTGAAAGTCTCCCACACTTAACAGCTGGGCAGTGAAGAAATAGATGTGAAGCCGTCTCCATGGACTGTTTTACTTGATAACCTATTTTGCAAAGAAATTAAAGATATTTAGATAACTAGAGAGAAAAGAATGTAAAAAAATTATTTGACTTTGGGGCAGATAAAAAGAAAAGAAGAAAACTCAAAAAGATAAAACTAAACTCTCTTTTTTAAAAAAAAAAATTATGAGTTGAAACTATTATTATTTATGTATGTTTATATTTCAAAACAAATGTTATAACAAGAAAAGAGTATAAAATTAATGATATGTATTTTCTGTATAAATCAAAGAGATTTCAAATATATATATATATATATATATATATATATATATATCGATTCGTTTGAAAACAATTTTGAAAAAATATATTAGCTTTTCATTAAATATGTTTTAGTTCGTTAGATTACAATTTTGACAAATCAGGACTAGAGGTTAACAAATTCATATGTGATGTTGAGATAATCTGACTTGTGGCCATTATAGTTTGTATTTAAATAAATATATTTTATTAATATATATTTTCAAGTATATTATGTAATTGTAAAAGCGACCTAAAATTAAGATTTATGTGCGTAAGATTTGAGTTAAGAGTATAAGTATTATAATATTTTATCCTAATAATTTTATTCGTCCTAATTTTATATTAAGAATTTGTTCGTTTTTATTTTTGTATTCGCAATACCGAGGTAAGTGGCTTTCCAAACTATTTAGTATTTTTAAATTATCGTTTATTTTTATGTATACGTTAGTAATTACTTGGATGCCTAAATGTATAGTTTCAAAATTCGTTATGTTTTATTTAAGGCTTCCATTTAAATTAAAATATTATGTTCTTCTATTTAAACTTCAGATCAAGTATTTATTTTTGAACTGTGAAATGAGATTATATGATTTTGAACTATGAAAAAAATATCGTTTAGAATATCGGTAATATTGAGAAAAGTTTTTAAAATCCTCAGTCTGACTATGTATAGAACCCGTTATTGATTACGTTTAGTGCTGAAGCTAAATAGGACCTACTAAGGCGCACACCGTAAAATTTCCATTAGTAAAGGGGTATGGTGTGGTTTTCACTTTATCCAATGATCCCAGCACACGAACTGCTTTGTTTTTGTATCCTTTCTTTTTTTGATCTCTTAGTTATTTATAAATTTATAGGCATACATTTATCTTTAATTTATAGGCATACACCATTACACAAGGTTAAATGAAACATCTATCTTGTAATAGGATTGTATAATTAATTAATTTGTATGGTGCGGTTTGGTTTCAGTTTTATGCGTGCGGTTTTGGCTAATAACCTAAAACCGCCACATACGCCGGAACCGTTGGTGCGATGTGTGCGGTTTTTGGTACAGTTTTATTCTAATTTGGTTCCTTGCTCGGTCCTAGTTGTAGTGTTTGTCTATCAATTTGTCATGCATGGTGGTTGATAAAAACCAATCCAAAACATCAAAAATTAATACAATTCCAACACAAGTGTATTTCTAATGTTTTCAGAAAATAAGAGAAAACTCAGCCAACCAAAACTACAGAACTAGTACCTTGCTCCATTGAGGACAACCAAAGAACCTTATTCCTGGATTACTCTTAGTCTAAGATATCTTCATCCGAGCTCTATATTCATAATAACACCTTGAAGACTCACCCATCGAATCAAGAGGCTCACCCAATTCAAGTTCATCGTCCGTACCAGTAAATTCCAATTTTAGTAAGGGATTTTTTGGGGACAGATGAATGAAACCCTAACTCGCTTGTATTTTGTTAAATCTTTTCAGTCGATTGATGATGCTATGACTTTTTTGAGTATTTGAGTAGGATTTTTATTTTTGGGGTAGCAATAGAAAAGAGCACAATCAAATACTTCATCGAAGCACAATATCAACATCGATGAAGCATTGATTGACATTCTCAGTTCTTCTTCGCTGAAATCGTTGAGCATTTTGTGCTTTTAGAATTAGAGCTTTTTGTCGATTGATTTTGGGGCTTTCTTCGATCGATTCTGATTGTTTTTAGTTTTTGATGTTTTCTAATTAGTCTGAATGTATTAATGAAAGGGGCCTGACTATTTTACCCTTCAATATATCAACAATGTTTAATCTCAAAATAAAAAATTATTTTTTTTACACACATCAGCTGCTTTATGTCCTACTCAAATAGTCACGTCAGTAATTGATAAAATTAAAAGATGAATCATCAAAGGGAAATATGACCAATAATTTAGAATAATAAAATATATTTAATTAGTTATGTTAAGCATTTTTGTTGGAACGATTAGATGGAAAGACCCTTTGGGAACATCCTCATGGTAGTTGGAGACATTTTTGCTGATATTTGACTTTGTCTTTTTTTTGTATCCACAAAAGTGAAAAAGATAAAGGCCTCAACAAACACTTTTTGACTTACAAATTCAAAATCCTTAAAACCCCATTGACTTGGAAAGACAACGAAAATGGAAAGATGGACAAAACCGTAATCAACGTTAACGAGTAGGTTATACATACAGGTTCAGTTGTGCAGACGCAACACTTTCAAACTGCCCTTCCGCTTTTCAAAAAAGAATAGAAAAAATATCATTACAAATCCAAACAGAGAACGAAGAAGAAAGAGAGAAATCAATAAACTTGAAACCTCTTCTCAATCAATTTCTGCCCCCTTTTCCCCTCCATTCTCTCTCTCCTCTCTTTCTCTTTCAGTCAATTGTTTACCCCTTTCCACTCCCTTCATCACGCCCTCTGAAATGCCATTTCTGATACAGCTTTTCATTCCAAGGCCACGCGTTTTCCAATTTCCACCCTTCTTGAGCTGTTCCAACTTTCTTCAACACTGAATCAATGACTATTCAGCATTCTATGACCCATTTCAGTCAACCCACTTGCACTTCAACACGTTTCTCATTCAAAATGTATGTAAACTCCTGTAATTCAAATCTACCGCAATCTGGGTAGAGTTTGATTTTCAAGTTTTTTCTGGGTCTGGCCTTTTTTCCCCAACTAATGGCATTGTTGGTAAGAATAATTTGGCTAGATCTATAGATTTGGGTTTTCAAATTTTAGTTTCAGATCTATCAGTCTGTACAATTTCAGAAGGGGTAGCAATGGTGGCGGAGCCTTGGCTGCTGAAGATGGGAAACCAAGTAAGTGCTAATCTCAAGCATGCCCTTCTCCTTGAAACTTCTAAAAAAGGGAATAAAAAGCAAGAGCCAAAAGAAACCATTGGAATTCTTTCTTTTGAAGTTGCTAATTTGATGTCCAAAACTGTTATTCTACATAAATCTCTTGTTGATTCTGAAATTTCTAAGCTTAAAAGTGAGATCTTGAATTCTGATGGCATAAAAGCCCTGATATCTGCCGATGAGGCTTATCTTTTGGAGCTTGCCCTGGTGGAGAAGCTCGATGAGCTGAACCATGTGGCTGGAGTTGTTTCTAGGTTTGGGAAGAAATGCTCCATACCAGCGTTGCAAGGCTTTGAGCATGTGTATGGGGATATAGTGGGTGGAGTGATTGAAGTGAGAGAATTGGGGTTTTTGGTGAAGGATATGGAGGCAATGGTTAGGAAAATGGAGAGGTATGTGAATTCTACTGCTAACCTTTATGGGGAAATGGAAGTTCTGAGTGAGTTGGAACAAGCAACGAAGAAGTTTCAATTGAATCAACATGAGGAGAGTAGAAGGGCTTTTGAGCAGAAACTGGTGTGGCAGAAGCAAGATGTGAGGCATCTTAAGGACGTTTCTCTTTGGAACCAGACTTATGATAAGGTTGTGGAGTTATTGGCACGAACCATTTGCACACTTTATGTGCGAATTTGTCATGTTTTTGGCAAACCTGTGTTGAGGCGAGAATTTAACAGTGGTTTTGTTTCAGGGCCACAATTTCGTTCAAATGGAAGTTTAGTTCATTTGAAGGAAGGATGTGTGGCAAAGTCGGGTCAAATTGATGTCAAGTCTGGGAATTTGGAGCCAATAAGGCGAGCTTTGAGCAAGAATAATGATTATTATCACTCGGGGTTGATTGAGAAAGGTATGGCGGAAAAGAGGCAATCGAGGGAAAAGAGGGAAAGGGCTCAGGTTACATTGAGGCATGGTGATGTGGCAGTATTTCGACAGGAAGATTTTGATTTTGCTTGTGGAATGAGTCCAGGAAAACTTTTCATGGAGTGCCTTAGTTTGAGCAGTTCTGCATCAAAAGTAGATGATGATGATGATGATAGAAGTAGTCAATTTTCGGGTTGCTGTAGTGTTGCTAGTGGCGGGAAGAGAGAGTATCCGAATCACTCAGGTTGCTTGAATCGATCTCAAATTGGTGGTTCCTTCCAGGGTAGTGCTACAAATAGTTCAGGATCTGGACCCAAGAGTAGGTTGATGGCATATGCTCCTCCTAGCACAGTTGGAGGCTCTGCATTAGCCTTGCATTATGCAAATGTCATAATTGTCATAGAGAAGCTACTTCGGTATCCACATCTGGTTGGTGAGGAAGCTAGGGACGATCTGTATTACATGTTACCAACAAGCTTAAGAATTTCGTTGAAGACCAGTCTTAAGTCTTACATCAAAGATTTGGCAATTTTCGATGCTCCCCTTACTCATGATTGGAAAGAGAGTCTTGAACAGATACTAAAATGGCTTGCTCCTACGGCACATAACATGATCAGGTGGCAAAGTGAGCGTAATTTTGAGCAGCAGCAAATTGTTACACGGACTAATGTTCTCCTTCTCCAGACATTATATTTTGCTGACAGGGCAAAGACTGAGGCAGCTATATGTGAGCTTCTTGTTGGGTTAAATTATATTTGTCGTTATGAGCATCAGCAAAATGCTTTACTGGATTGTGCAAGCAGTTTTGATTTTGATGACTGCATGGAGTGGCAATTGCAATATTGAGGTTCTTATAGGTGTTGATTTGTTGTTGGATAATACGGATAGATGATGGTGGTGGTGAGTTTTCTTAAATTCAAGGACTTCTATCATAACATAGATGATAGTTCAACAAGATGTGAATATCAAATCTTCGGACATTGGAGACTTCTGTTTTCGTGAAATGGAGTTTATTAATGTACTTTGTTGTAAGCGTAGAAGTTTTAGACTTCTGGAGTACATAATTCCATTTTATGAAAAACAATATCTTTCGTTCATGCAGAATGTATATGTATTCTATGTGTATGGTTATTAGTTAAACCTTTCCACCGTCTTGTGCATATTTACCTTTTGTTTTCTGATGATGAGTGAGATTATCAGTTACAGTATAACTGTTTGTCAAATTAGTTTTCCACTAACTAAAGAGCTAAGCTTCTGTCCATCTGAAGAGAATATGCAAGAACGAAAATACAAATCAATATTTAAATTTACTTGGGATTTTTCTGATTATGTACTTTGCCATTGAGTTCTGCTCCAAATTGATGATTGGTGCTGCTGTTCTGGTATATGGTGTATGCTGACCATGTATTTATGCTACAGTGAATTATGAGGTACGTGCTGAATTTTTCCAGGATTTTTTTTTAAATGTTTGTAAATATGTGACTGAAATAAATTATAAAGGTTTAACCTAGCAGTAGAGTATGGCTCCTTTAAATTTACAGTGCTCTTCCGAATGGAGCCCTGCCTTGGTCTGAATGGAACCATGCCCTGGGCTTATTCTCCCTCATTTCTATATGCAATCTGGTTATGCCTGTGACATTCCTGAATTCTCTCTCTTTTTGGGCTCTTAGTTTTACTCTCAGTACATTAATGAAATGATAATGAATGTTTATAATGACGATCATATTTTGATATCCTAAAATTGATTAAATTATGATAAAAATAACTCTTAAATACATATAATTGTTCATTTTACTATTATGTTATGGGCTGGAGTTGTTTTCTCCCAGAGCCAGAGGTAAGTTTGTTTTTCTGTTTTAAAAACTTGCTCCGTATAATATAATCATGTGCCCCGGATGCTTTGTGTTCTCTGCTCATCTTCGGACTATAGTACATATCTTTGAATCTTGCTGAATGGTAGAAACAAACAGCATGGTTATATCGTCAGAATTTTACTTCACGTTCCCACAACAGTCGTGATTACAACTTGCAAGTAAAGATTAAAGTTCTGTCTGTCATCATGTTGGGCTAACCAGGCAAGAAGAAAGGAGATTTCATCGAAGCCGGGCTCCAAGAAAAGGTTGGTAATTCCCCCTGCTGCTGTATGTCCTTGTCAATATTAAGGGATTTAGGTGAAATGAACATCAAGTTGTCTGTTAAATGGGTATCAGCTATAATTGTTCTCATTGCTCAGTGGCCCTGAGAATGTTTACTGACAAAGTTATGATCAGATGATTGCTTTTTTTTTTTTTTTTTAGCATCAAGCCTGCTTTTCTCTTTTGCAATGAAATTATGCCTACTTTTATTTTAGTGCAATTAGCATACTTTTTCTACAAGTTTTTGTTTAATAGATTTGTACTTTGTCAAGGTGGCAGTGAGCATGGCATTTTATGATTTTAATTACCATATCTTCGAATTAGAACTTTCATGGCAGCTTTAGGCATTTCTATTTACCAATCGACAATCTTACCCAAAAATAAACTTTATGCTAACCACTTCCATCAAATATTCCCCTACTGCTGGTACTTGAAAGTCTGTAATGATCATGATGAGGGAGAGAGATACAGTATTTGTTCTTATTTTTTTTCCCTGGGGAATTATAAAGCAAAGCTTGAAACTGATGGAAAGTAAAAGAGTATTTTGACACTAATATGAGAAATATTATCTATGTCTCAGATTTTAATATCAAAAAAACATAAAATAACCGAACTGCACTACATCTTTATTCTTTTTTATACAGAAAATCGTTAAAACAAAATAAATGTTGCTGCCCAGGATCGAACTGGGGACCTTTAGTGTGTAAGACTAACGTGATAACCACTACACCACGGCAACGCCTTTCATTTGGAGAACGTATGTGCATTATAAGACAGTAATATTTTAAATATTCTGTAGGTTAACATTTAATATTTTGTTTAGCTGAGAAAAATAATTATAACAAAAAGATTTAAAACTATTCCTGTAGTTGCTGGTTACTACTATTACACAAAAGGAGTTTATTATTATTTTCTCAACAAATTTTATTGATGGTAGTATAAATTAATACTCCTCCATTCCAAAATATGAGGGTGTTTTTTTATATATTTGAAATTTAAATTCAATATAATTATAAATAGTGTAAACTACGTAAAGTACTAATAATTATAGACTTTATTATTTTGAATACTTCAATAATCAAGTTAATTTTGTATTTCAAATGTCCAACTAAATTTATCCTACTTATTTTAATTAGTGCAGGACATACAGTTCCATTGATTATATAAAGTTTTTAGAGAGTATGAAGTTTTAGAGGAGGTAAAATTTTAGAAAGAGAAAATACAAAACAACGAGTGTATAAATTTAGAGAGAGAGAAAGAATGTATAAAACATTAGAGATAGAAGGTAAAAGAATATAGAAATTAAATATTATAAATAATTTATTTAATTGTATCATAATAATGGTAAGCTGTTTGAAATTTAAAATATGGTTGAACTATATTTGACCCATAATTATATGATTCCAATCCATACAACCCATATTAAAAATAGGTAATGTGATTTTAGTTTTTAAATGCAACCATAACCAAATTTTGTAAACCAAAACCAACCTATAACTATATTTTGTCAGGCCTAATTAGAAGCAATAGAAAACTAATAAGAAACTTAGCAATAATAATAATAATAATAATAAGAAAGTTATACACTCTAATATACAATAATATATAGTCTCATTTGCAGAATTTATAAATATTAATGATATATTCTTTTTACCCCTTAAATAATACTCCTTTCATTCCACAAATATTCTCAATGTCTTAATTGAATATATTCACACTACAATTTAATTGATTATCTTAATAATTGTTGGAGTATGATTTGATGCGTCGGAAGGGTTTGGGTGACCTTTGCCATGTGGGAAAATATTCAGGTTAGAAGGCTTACATTTTAAGAAATCTACAATTCTAATCGATTTATGATTTTCTTATCATATTTGATTTCCTATTTTAAAGGAAATCAAATATAATTAAATTATGGAGCTTATAGTTATAAGGGAACTTTACATAAGACTTCTATTTCTATTCAGGGAAGAGCGTAGTACATGTAGATGTGGTTAAGTTATAAATATTCGACCATAATTTCATGTTTCCGGTACAATTTACACAATATTACTCTTACACATTAGAGCAATTAATACCTTTATTGTTGATGTTTTCTGGTCTGTACTTATTTTTACACCGGAGCTATCCTCCCGACAGCCCTAGCCATCAATCTTTTTGGAGTGATTATTTGTTTACTGGTTAGGTTAAGTTCATGATTCGACGAGCAAACAGATTTTGACGTTAACATTAGCGCTAGAAAGAGAGTCAAACTTCTAGTGTCAAATTAAAACCACCAAATTTATACCCTGTCTCGATTTGGAGTGAGCCATAAGAATTTAGTTACCTCAAGAAGCGAAGCGATATGACCACAGTGCACGATCTAAAGACAATAGCTTAAATAAGCACCAGACATACTCTTATATAATTGATGATATTTTATGCAATAATATATTGATATATTATCCAATATTATAACATTCACGTCATGAATAATTCCAAGTAGGCTAGTTTTACTCCATGCACGAGTAGACATTAATATGGGCATGTTAAAGTTGTGCACGTCATGATATTCAGTTATTGGGTGTTCAACTTCCGTTTTTGTTTGGACTATGAAATTTCAAAACCATGTTTGTAGCATATGGAAATTCGAGAGATTCAAGCAACCACCTCCGTTCACGATTTCATAATCAGAAATTATAATAGGCTCCCTGTGAAGCCTAATTCATTATTACAACCATGACAAAGTCCCTAATCAAGGGATTTTTTCTTGAGGTTTCGGTGGGTTAGTTTGGATTTTTTATGCGGCGCCACGTTAAGGGTTGCATCTCATACCGTTGTGTTTATCTTGGTTCGGGAGATTAAAGTTTCAAGGATAATATCAGCATGATCAGATAATATTAAAAGATAAGCTTTGCCACTGCCCACTATTTATTGTGATGTTCATCCACTATAAGAAAATGACCCAACAACGATCTGTAGTATTAACGATCATAATATTTGATCGCTAATTCCATTAATAGCGACCATTATTAGAGACCGCAATCAAGTTAGTCGTTATTTAACTTAGCGACCGTCCTCCAGTCGCTGATCGGTTGCTATTCTAATTTTTTCACCTAAAATTTAGCACATGAGAGACTTTTTGCATGCGACCGATGCTAACAGCGACCGAAGGAGGTTGCTAATACGTCCACGTCAATAAAAAGTATCGACTGCAGTCGGTCACCGATAGCGGTCACTGATCATTTTAATATACATCAACAGGCAAACAGTCGAGCTGATTGATTAGAAGAAGAAAGAAAAAAGAAAAAAGAAGAAAAAGAGATGAGGGAGAAGACGAAGCGACCCTCGCCGGTGCCGGTGATTCAAACTCCCGTTCCACTCTAAGTTTGCCACCGGTCTAAATATAAGTATATTTACCTCTTTATATATATATATATATATATATATATATATATATATATTGGGCCATGATATATATTTCACATATTGGGCCGGAGGGATTGGGCCGAGTTATTTGGTTAGTCCATTGGGTCGCTTCTATTTGGGCCCAATCAGTTGGGCTAAGTCAATGGACCATCTTGGTGAGATCCTGAATGTCTTGGGTCGGATCGTTGGGCCAACCCATCAAATGACTAAATATCTCTTACTTTGACCGTTAATGATGAAAAAGCATGACAGTTGACTGTTATGTCTGCAAGGCATAAATGTGGATAGGATTTTAGTACGTAGCATGGTGGTGAATAAAGGACATGATGTAGTGGGTAAATTTGTATGCGATCGGTTGATATCGTCCGGGATCGGGGGTCGGTGTCGAGACGGTGAGTGGGTGGTTACTGATAATGTGGTAGAAAGAGTATATGATAGCAAGGAGGTCGTCCAAGAAAAGGTAACTGATATTTTTTATCTATCTCAATACACTAGATATTTTATCTTCCATTGTTAACTTTGTGATCGCCTGTACTGACTCTCACGCCTGAGCTATCCCCCGACGGTCGAAGCCTTCAAGCTTTTGGTGTTGACTGTGTTTATTGTGCAGGATCAGAACATCTTACGTGATTGGGACGTGGCGTAAGATCTTACAAGCGTTAATAATATATATATATATATATATATATATATATATATATATATATAGAGAGAGAGAGAGAGAGAGTCCCGATCCTGTCCGGACTCGGACAGATTAAAATCGGACCCAATTTTTTTTTTTGCTTTTTTTCTAACTAAAAAAATATTTAATATTTTATGAAATTGAAATTTTTCATAATACAAGATGTTTTGGGCGTGATTTGAGTGCGATAACAAAACATGTATATACGATCTGTCTTGCATGTACTATCATCATTTTCTAGATAGGTATTCAAATCACCTCCAAAATATTGTATTATGAAAAAATTTCGATTCATAAAATATTAAATATTTTTTTAGTTATTTTAGAAAAAAAGCAAAAAATAAAATAAAGTTTGGGGTCCGCATTTTAGTCTCAATGATTGTGTGTGTATATATATATATATATATATATATATATATATATATATATATAACACTCAGATTAAGACTTATGAAGTTTTTAGGGTTGACTAAATAGATAAAGTTACATATTTACCCTTGTATTTTATCAAATTTTAATTACTAAATAATATATATATATATATATATATATATATATATACACACACACACACACACACACACACACACACACACACATGACACGGATCCCGTCCACTCCCTGACAGTCCTAAATATCTGAACCCTATTTTTTTATTTTTATTTTGCTTTTTTTTTTTTGAAACAACTCAAAATAAAATTAAATTATGGAATGGAATTTTACATAATAAAGTGTTTTTTTGGTGTTTTTGATACCTATACCAAAAATGTATGCATGCGCATGCATGCATTGCATGCATATATTTTAGTATAAGCATCATCCAAATCACACCCAAAACATCATGTACATGTAAAAATTTCGATTCCATAATTTTTTTTTTTTAGTTGTTTCAAAAAAAAAAGCAAAAAATAAAAATAAAAAATGATCCGTATTTTATAGAGTCCGGGATCCCGGATTAGATCCGGACTATATATATATATGTGTGTGTGTGTGTGTTTAATTATCTTTTTTTAATACAATACATTTTAATTGTAGTTTTATTTGTAATTAAAACTATCTCATTTAAATTGTTGGTAACTTATAAAAAAACTAATTTAGTTTAATTAACACATATTTTGGATAAGTGATACAAATATTAAAAAATTTAAATTAAATTATTAATGAAGCTATTCTAATTGGAGTGATTTATATTGATAGTTTAGCTTTTGATGCTTAACAAAAAAAAATATTATTTGAATTTTTAGTTTCATATTATAATTTTTATATGTTAAATTTTATTGAGTATATATAAAAATTGGGATGTTTATGATTTTGATTATATTTTTTTAAGTATACAATTGACGTTGTTTTTTATGCAATGTTAAATAAAAAAATATAATTATATTTATTACTACCTCTATCTTGTAAAAAAAATTCTTTTAATATATTTTTTTTTTTTTTTTTTTAATAACATTTGTCATTTTTATCAGTAAATAATTATGTTTAAGTGTGACTTATGTTTAGTTTAATATATGAGAAAAATAATTAATATAATTTTTAATACTTTTTATATATAGTAATAAGATTCGTCTAAATTGTACTAATAAGTTTGTTTTACGTAAATTTTAATATTTGAAAAAATAATAATTATTTTATTAAGCGTTAATTTATAATTTTTATGGGTATTAACATTATACTTTTTAATTACAAAAAAATATATTTGAATATATATCACGTAAATTTTAATATTTGAAAATTTTAATTAGTGAAAATTGTATGACTTTATTTTTCCGATAAAATGATTATTTATTATTTTTTTGACTTTTATGTTATTTATTGCACAATTTCATAATTTAATTAATTAGATCAAGTAAAGTAAAAATATGATATACAAATTTATATTTAGTGGAGAAATTAAACATTATAACTTAAAGGGTGTATTAGACATTTATATTAAAAATATTTTAAATATTAGTTAATCAACCACACTAGGGTAGTGAATGTTATATATTATTCATTAGAGAAGTCTTGGTATTCTTAAAAAATTAAAAGGGTAGTGAGTGTTATTATTATTATCTACGGGTGTATCAAATGTATTTACTCTCTCTCTCTCTCTCTCTCTATATATATATATATATATATATATATATATATATATATATATAAGTATATGTCTCATGATCGAAGCTCAGTTCTTGGTTTCAGTTTATTTGTGGGTTTGTTATTGGTAACTAAGTATTGTTCATCATATTATCTTTTGCTTAGTTTCGTAGAGCATGTGTTATTTATGCTTGTTTCTTCAGTATTAGTTTTTGCAGATTGAGATGACCATTACTGCAAATTAAAAGGGACTTTGATTGTTTAAGTTTTTATTTATTTTGATGGTTATGAAGGGGTTAATTTTGTTTTGTGTATGTTATATTTTAATTTAGTGTAATTCTATATGATTTGGAAGAATTTTGGTTTGAATACACTTGAGTTTGCAGTTTTTGCTGAACACTGCAAGTAATTATCACCTCGGTTCATGTTGAAGTGAAATATATATGCTGCAAATTTAAATGTTGAGTACTTTCTGAGCTTAACTGGGCTTGAATTTCTGGCCATTATCAAATAAGGAGACACTTATGGAACAAGAACTTGAGTTTTTAGAAATTAAAGGTTGATATATATGCACTAGTAAGAAGCATTTGATTGTAAATACTTTTGATTGTAAATACTTTCTCCGTTTCAAATTATGATATCAAATTGACTTTTAAAAGTCAATAAATTATGAAATAATAAATCTTACATGCTTAATCCCCTCCTCTTCCCCCATACGAGTGTTATTTTTTATTATGTGCCTCTCAAATAAGAATTTTTGAGATCAATCCAAGTATATAACAAATTAAGAGGAGATCTTATCCAAATTATAGAATATGTTATTAATTTCAAATTAAAGGTAATTTAGACATCAACTTATAATATTTCTCAAATACAAATTGCACATTTATAATAATACATATTCAAATATAATTATAATTTGATATATATATATATATATATATATATATATATATATATACATGTAAATCTCATAATAAAGTAAAAGAAAAGTCGTAAAAAATACACTACTAGAAAAACAAGAATATGTGACGGAATTTTGTGACAGTTTTTAAAAACAATCACAAAAAGATAGTAATTTGTGATGGACTTTTTAAGCAATCACAAAATAATAGTATATATGATGGCTCTTAGTGATGACTAATCTTGCCATAAATGTATTATAATTGTGATGACCATGTCAATCACACCAATTTTTTCAAGCAAAATAATTTTTTTTTTGTAACGCACTAAGTCATCACTTATAGATATACCCTTTTCGTGATTGCATTTAAGCTATCACTAATATTTTAATGTAAGAAATAATCAAAACAATATTTTATGACGGTAATTGTGAGACCCCAGATTTTATGAATAAAGATTTAATTTTTTCGAAATATTTTTTTTAATATTATGGTGTGGATTTGAGATAATGTTATAGTTGTGGGTAGTATTTATAAATTTTACAAAGTATGCAAGTTTTAATCATATTATATTCGATTGGTGGGGAATATTTGTTTTATCGGGGAATATTAGATGCAATGGCACAATCATTGGTGGACCTCAAGAATTCAATTATTATCCGGATTGAGAAAACGACAAAATATTTTATGAAAATAACGGCAGAAGTTTTACTGCTTAATCTTTGTTGAACTACTCAGTAGTAAAAGTATAGTAATACGCTGCGTGGTTGCAAGAGTAGCACACGGTATTAATTATTGATGCTTACGTGATAAGTCACTCGGTTTTGTTGGTATTATTAATGTAATAATACGAAAAATCTTTTTATATAAAATGAATACTTTTATAAAGTTATTCTATAAATAAAATATATTATATTCTATTATGCGTAGTGTTGCATGAATTGTCTGCATAGTATTTTGCATAGTAAAATCTTTTATATAAAACAAAAATACTTTTATAAAGTTATCTATTTTATTAGACAATAATTAGAATATATTATATTTTATTATGCATAAATGTTTGCATAGTGCCAAAGATAAAGTATTTTGCATAGTAAAATTTTTTTATATATAACAGAATACTTTTATAAAGTTATCTGTTTTATTAGACAATAATTAGAATATACACTACAAAAAAAAGGTCTATCAATGACCAAGAATGATTATCAAATGATCGCACCATTGGTCGGCCGATATTAGTCATGAAATGATCATAATCTCGCGAATCGAAAATGTAATCTAGTACATAATGTTTTAATAAATGACCGCGTCGCGATCATTGATCGATCAATAAGTATAAATTTGCCACCAAAATTTTGGTGAAAAATGTTGGCGCCAATTTTTTGTGCGACCACTTTGAAATCAAATGACCGCGACGCAATGATAAGTCCATGTCATTAAAAATCGTGATCGCGATGCGTCATTATTAATAATGATCACCGATCAAACTAAATGTTATCGATTACTCAAAGATTCGGCCGACACATAAACGAAAGAAAAAAAAGAAGAGGGAGCTCAAAGATAGAGAGAAGAGGGAGAAAGGGGAGAAGAAAGAAGGAGAAGAGAAGAAGTCGACCACACCACCAGCACGATGCCGAACCACCATACCCCCACCAAACACCGGGTATATATTTATATTGGTTAGATTAGATTAAATACTATTAAATTCTTCAAGTAGTTGTTCGATTTGATTGGGTTTCCAAATTTTACAATTTTATTATTGAATGTGGTGTGTAATTGCTTTGATGTAAAGACCTAATTCTTATTCATTGTGTAATTTTATTTGTTGAATGTGGTGTGTAAGTGCTTTGCTTTGATGTAAAGACCTAATGCTTCAAGGTGTGTAATTACACCTTAGTTAATTTATAGCAACGATTCCCCAAATCTTTTCTTTGTTTTCGCTTTTAAAATTAGAGATACATTTTAACTTTTTAAATTCAGATTTATGAAAACTTAAAATTCAAAATTGATTTAATTCTATTCATATTTTTAAAAACAACAATAATAATAATATATATGATTATCTTAAATATTAGGGCTTAACTTTTAGGGCTTAACCATAATCTTAAATATTAGGCCTATAAACATGATCTTAAATATTAGGGCTTAACCCAAAACCTTGGTTGCAATATATGATTATACTTATACCAATCTAATATCATGAACATGAGTATGACATAAAACATAACTAGGAATTAAGTTTATCCATAATTCAATCAAGAAGAAGGTTCAAAGAAGTTTATCCATAATTCACATCAAATATGCTAATTGATGTTAATTATAAAATTCATTATAATGTATGTTTGTTAAAACTAAAATTCATGTATAATTGTATATTGGTAATGTTTTGATTGATATTATATTGGTAATGTATATGGGTCTAAATTTTTTACTGCTTTAATTTGCATTCAATCGATATTGTTTTGATCTTATTGTATTGGAAATTTGTATTTCTCTTAGTTTGTGTCTTGGGTGCCTAGAAATGTCCATATATGCATGTCGTCGTGCATGTGGCTAATCCATATTGTAGGGGAGACTTTGGCGAATTTTTTTGAAGTATTATAAGTATAAGTTTGAAAAATGTTCATAAGTATTATAAGTATAAGTTTGTAGTTGAATTTTTTTTACCTCTTTTATTATGAACATTTTTAGGTTTAAAATATATAATAACTTTTGGTTATAGGAAAGCTATGCCCATTATTGAAATAAAATGAGAAATTGAATTGTTTGAATATGCGCGAGTAGCTTACTTTTAGTAATTCTCGATAAATTGGATTACATTTATATAGAGCACAGGTGTTGCTTATCAATTGGATATAAATATATTGGTGATCCACTAGAGCCTATTAAGGGGTAACATTGAGTGGAGCCGATAAGGCGGATTGGGGTCATGAGGCCACACGAGACCACGCTTGAGCTTAGCTAAGCCAAGCTTGGTTGTCGGATGGTAAGCTATTGGGGGTTGTTAAGCCAAAATAGGCAAGTCTTTAGGGAACTGTTAGTGTAATGAGAAGGTAACTAGACACACTTGGTTAATAAAGAGACTGTTTTGGCTATAACAGAAAAACAAGGGTATTTAACACTTATGTATACAAGAATAAAGCTATAAAATGTTATAGAAGCTATAAATTGCTCAACCAAGTTATGACTATCCCAAAACATAAAAGATTATAAAAAGGGAACGTGAGGGGTATAATCTTAAAACATGTTAGCCGAGGCCTTAGATGGACTCTTCAATTCTTGGCGTGAAGCCTTAGATGGAGATAGTTTTCTTAAGAAGAAACATTTCAATGCATCTGAATACCAACCAAATATGTATTACTGATATAGAGCTAGAATGAATGAAATACCTTACGTACGATTAACAATAAAAATAAATTTAAAACAAATTAAAATAAAATAACATGATATAATATAAAGTTTCTCATACTGCATTAATTTGCATTCATTCGTTAACATTGAGTATGCTTAAATGTTAATCATATGGTTACAAGTATGCTCAAGTCATATGCTTACAAGTATGCTCAAGTCATATGATTAATAAGCTCATGTTGTCTGTAGTAGGTACCGTGGAATCATGGACCTCTATTCAGACCGTAGTTGGATGGCACGACGAAAGTCAAGTGCCCAGATAGGTGCTACGTTTGTCTCAGACTATTTTTCGGATGAAGTCTTGACAAAGGCCAATCGAGTATCGAGACATGATGATGGGGGAAATGTTGAACTAAATGGTGGCTCTCAGATTTGGTCTCATCGGGCCGCCGCTTATGGAAAAGGGAAGCGCGATATTCCTCTCTCGAGCAAGAATTACATGCCGCATATACTTACATTCTTCTCAATCATGCGAGGAGATTGATTTAATTTGTGAGGTACATATAAAACTTGATATTTTATCTTTTAAGTTGAAAATTTATTCCAATATGTTAATGTTTATAACATGGTATAGATTGTACGATATGAGTTAAAAGTGAAGCATGCCGACATAACTGATAAAGATATTCAAATCAATCGGGATAAAAACTTTGCACTTTGGCTAAAGGACAAAGTAAGTTCAATTTTTAAGCACGTAGTGTATATATATATATATATATATATATATAAGATGGAGTTTAACTATGACTTCATTTAATAAGATGGAGTTTTTGTAGGCTTTGACTGAGGGATCAACGATTCTGGCTAATGTACAAGTCCTAGCTATGGGACCAGACAAGGATCAAGTCAGCCGCAATGGTTACAAAATAAATGGTTGTGAATTTCACACAAAGGCATATGGGCGCGGTAAAAGAACAACGAACTCTGGAGTGTGTGTCCAAGGAGATTGTTACAATGAGCTTGGTCGTGCCTTTTATGGGGAGTTGGAGGAAATCGTAGAGTTTTCGTACAAGGGCACGTACGGGGGTCATATTCACTTGTTCAAGTGCCGTTGGTTTGATTCAGAAAAAGGGATACGTGTTGACAGACATGGAATCGTCGATATTGACCTCCATAGGTCTGCGTACTCCAACGAACCGCTTTATTTTACCAACTCAAAGCAAAGACAAGTATACTACACTCCTAGTCCTGTTAGGAAAAGGGATGATCGCCTTCTGATTGGCAAGTTGTAATTTATACTCCCGCCAGTAGTCGTGTAGAATTAGTTGATGGGGAGATTTACCAAGAGCGGATGCTTCATAGTCGACTATAATAAATGTGGAGGACAACAATGAAGTAATCCGGTTAGATGGTGGAGATGAACCACATGAATTAGATCCCGAGTCAATACTTGTGTCGGATGACATTGATCTCGAGGAGGAAGAGTTATTATCGAATCGACACGAATCAAGCGGATGATGGTTATGAATCTGCAACACGTATACAAGATGATTCTCAATCGACATCGACACTGAACTCATGAAATGTATGTTTAGCAATACATGTTTTTTATATCATTATCATGTTTATGTACTAAACTATTTAAATTTAACTTTTGTTTATTGTCATTTTATATTCATATATATACATGTTTATATCAATTTATCATGTTTATGTACTAAAACTATTTAAATGCAACTTTTGTTTATTGTCATTTTATATTCATATATATACATGTTTATATCACTGTCATGTTTATTGTCATATATACATGTAATCAAATATGACTCCTAATAACATCTTGAAATTTGTAATATATAGATGGCTTCTGAAGCAACGCAGAAAAAGCGCGGCTTGGGTAGGGGGCCTAATAATGTGCCCAAGGCCCCTACTAATCCCGATGATCGGATTCTTATTCAGATTCGCCCTCCTGCGAATAAAGACGTCGTCCCGCATATATCATTTATATAAAAGCATTTAAGATTCCATTTATTGTATATTGGTATGTTTTGATTGATATTATATTGGTAATTTTTTGTTTTGGTCTTATTGTATTAAAAATTTGTATATTTCTCTTGGTTTGTGTCTTGGGTGCCTAGAAATGTCCATATATGCATGTCGTCGTGTACGTGGCTAGTCTATATTATAGGGAGACTATGATTTAATTTTTTTAAGTATTATAAGTATAATTTTGAAAATGTTCACAAATATTATAACTTAGATGTAAATTGCTTTAATATATTATGTTATTATTATTTTTTATTTGCGAAATTCAGATAGATGGGAGGACACGCAGCTTCAAAGATTCGGACATTATTCAGCAAAAGTCTCATGGTCCGCACCAAGGATAACTTGAATAAAGAACGACAAAAAGCCATTCACAATTCCGAGATCGACCATCCAGACCAGGGAGAGGATTATATGCACGAGCATAGCTCCAGGTGGTGCACCCAGTCCATATGGGCTGAGATGTGTGCCCAATGGAGAGTCGAGAGCTTTGGGTGAAAAGACGAAAAGACCGCCACACAACAGAGCCTCTGGTGTATCCGATGGCGAAAAGGCTAAAGGAACATACAAGGGCGTCAATATTTCACAGTTGCAACATATCACTGCCCGGGTACGTATTTACAAGTTTTAATATATTTACAATCATGAATTGTAGAAAATATCCCATTTTTACTTAGTAATATTGTCTTTGTTTTGATATAGAGTCTCGGTCCTCAAGGTCACCCTATCCATTGGTTTGGATGTACGCGTACCACCCGTGATGGTTCCGCCTCGAGGCTATCCAGATAAGCAGTAATAAGTTTTAACAACTCGATCTTGTTTATTAATACTTACAAAATATTATTTTTAACTATTTAAGTGTTAACATGATGACGGATACTTATAAACGCGTTTATTGAATGAAGCGTTATCCCGAAGGCACTCCACGTCCGCCTATTGATCAAGAGTTGTGGGAGAGGCGTCTGTTGTGAAGAACTACATTAAAGGTCAAGGACAACGACGACGCCCATCCTTCATGGCTCAGCACTCGCTACCCGTCTTCATAGTCATCGAGTCATCCAAATTGCTCATACTCCTACCGATTGTGTGAGAGCTATATGTCAAGATCGAAATCTTCTTGAATATATCAAGGCGGGCACCTGGGGCTCTTGATCCCGAGGAGTTAAGCAAAAGCGATGGCCCGGCAAGAGCAGCAGGACAAAGATGGGGATGGCGACGAGGTATAAAATCAATTTGTTGTATGTATTGTCGTAATATATACCAAGATCAACATATTTATTATATTTGTAACTTGTTTTATTATTTTGTTAATTACTGAAAAGTGATCAAGGAGGGATGACGCTTGACATAACCTTGTACTTGTATATTCATTATTTGGATGTTTGTATATATGTTACTTAAACAAGTTTTGAAATGTTATTATATTTATTCAAATTATATTGGTTTTAAAGGTTTATATACTAGTTTGGTGTATGTGTTGGTGGACGATGGATGTTTATATTGTTTTGTATGTTGTTTATCTTGGTGTGTATGTGTGTTGGGATAAAGCGGTAGAAAATAGGTATGTGTTTTTGGAATTCTCGCAAAACAAAGAAAAATCGGTCGTAATTTTTTTTTTTATATATCAACGATCGCGATGCGGTCATTGAACGTATTAGCGACGATGAGATCGGATGTCGGCCGATCGCGCTGGCGTCGTTGATAATGGTCGTGACACGTGGACCACGCCGCTTTGGCCTGGACCATGCCGACTCAAATTTCAATGATCGGATTTGTCATTTGATTGATTCGCTTCATAGCGGTCGAGATATCTTGGTCATTAATAATAATGTCGTTGATGTGCATCCCAAATGACCAGATTTTATCTGACGCTTATCGTGAATCGCTTTTTGTCATAGATATATCTCTGCGATCGCGTCTGTGTCACGATAGGTGGTCGTTGATAAGCCTTTTGTTGTAGTGATATTATATTTTATTATGCATAGTGTTTGCATAGTACTGATAGTGTTTGCATAGTAAAATCTTTTATAAAGTTATTTGTTTTATTAAATTATAAATAGAATATATTATATTTTATTTAAAAGATTTTGCTTTAAATATGGACCGTCAGATTAAAGTAAATCAATCTGGACCGCTTTATGAGTTAGTTACTATGCAAATCCATTTTTCTATAAATAAAGCTCATTCATTCATTATTTCTTACGAATTCACCAAAACTCTGAGAGAAACTATAGAGAGAAAGAAAAAAGTGTTTTGCTACTTCACTACTTCTATATCCAAAGACTCTTCTTTCTAAGGTAGGGAATATTATTTGTTGTACTCATAAGGGGTATTCTTTCTTTCTTATTCATGAAGAGAACTTCATTATTCCATTCTTTATTATTACATTTGGAATAACTCAGATAATGCTGCTACCCTATACTTGGTGAAATTCTTCGTTATTCCATTCTTTATTATTATGTTGGAATAACTGCTTATGCAAAAATACTACATACACGGTGAAATTCTTCTAATATTCCATTCTTTATTATTCATTGGAATATCCTCATCATGTGTTTTTACTGCCGGACTGGGTTCCGTTATTTATTATTCTCATTGGAATATCCCAGCTTGCAATTAATTTCGACCCTAGTTTCGTTATTATTATTCCATTGGAATAACTTTGTCTGTCATGCCAATACCACATGCACGGTGATTTCTTTTGTTATTCCATTCTTTATTATACTCAAATTGTTTAAAGTTTTGACTTCTATACTCCATGAAATTAGTGGAATATCCTTGATATTTGCGCTTCATCCAAAGATCTTTTCATGGAAATATTCTTCCGAGCATTCTTGAATTTTACTCTCTAAAGCGATGATCATGTTGACAATTTTGACGTTATCGGTTCTAGATTAATTAATTCTTGAACTTGTTTTATTGAGTTTTATATCATTGTCATCATCCTCATGTTTATTTTTTTGAAAGTCATCTGTGGCCTGTAGTGCATAGATGGACTTGGTATGATTATGACTAGGGATTAATCGGTATAATCATAACCGTAATGTTACAAATGATGTGGAAAAAGTCCTCATTGGCCCGTAGTGCATTGATGGATAGTTTTGGTATGATTATGGCTATGGATTCTCTTTGTCGTAGTCTGAAGATGAATTATTTTATGGCATGATCGGACTGCTTGATGAAAACATGATTATCTTTAAGCCAGTAGTGCATGGATAATTCGTGGTCGTGATATTTAAAGAATATCCTTGGCACGTAGTGCAAGGATGATTTGATGATGTGGATTATTTATTGTCGAGTCTCGCCGATAAAAGTCATGAAAAACCTTTTAAATCATAGAAGATAGTAGATTTTATTCTCTACTTGACTCTTTTAATGGATTGCTTGTTCACTGCAGCTTAAACTTGATGTTTGTTATATTGTATCGCTTTTAACACTTTGTTGAAGGCTAACGATAAATTATTCTGCATTATCTTAGTCATAATATTTCTTCTTCGGGCTAGTTGAGCTCACCTTTTATTTCACCGTTTTCTTACTAGAAATGAGAACGTAATGGGACTATTCGGGAACAGAAAGTGATCCTAGATGTTTGCATTAGTAGTCCTCATTATTCTGTGAAATAGTGTGATAATAATTGTAATGAGGACTGCTTTTGAGTTTGTATACTCTCTAGTAGGCAATATTTGATTTCAAAATCACAGTTTATATTTTGTCGTATTGTACACAACAGTTGTATTATTAAGTTGTATTTGAATTCTGTACCATGTATCTGGCGACTCAAGATGGGTGATGTATACCTAATTTTGGGGGCGTCACAGTAATGACAATCATTAAAAAAGATAGATTTTTGTGACGACTTTTATTTGCAATTACAAAAAGAAGGTATTTTCTGATGGAATTTCCAAGCCATCACAAAACAATAAAATATATGATGGCACTTAGTGATGACTAATTTTTCCATCATTATAGAGTATTTGTGACTGCCATAGCAATCACCAAATCATATATGGAAGTAATTTTGTTTAGTAAGTCAACTCACATATGTTTCCTTTTATATTTTGTTTTAAAATTATAATCATGATCTGGACTTTGGTGTAGTGGTAATACTCGTTATTTAGTTTGCAAATGGGAGAGGGTTCGAATCCTACAAGTATCATTTGATATAATTAATATAGATACAATTAATATAGTGAAATAAATTATATGTAAATAGAGATTCACGTTCTTACATTTGATCCCTAAAGTCTTGTTTTTCTTGTGATGACTTTGACAATCACAATAGATTACGTGTTAATGTGATTGTATTAATCATCACAAAAGCACTAAGCGTTTGCGTGAATATTGCCAAAACCATCTCGTAAAACATTTCATGATGGGCGTATACAAGACGATCATTGTGATGCTTAAAGCCATCACGTAAACATTTCGAGATGATTTTCCTACTTTTTGTGATGGATTTTGGCCATCACAAATGACCATTTTTTTAGTAGTGATATTAATGTAAGCCTTAGACATGATTTCCATAGCTTAACTGCTTAGACATTGTGAGCCCAAGTACAAATTAGGGTCACATACGACTTAAAGAATTGAATGACAAATAGAAAGGTCGAAAATAAATGTGCGAGACTCGAGGGAAACCTCCACGTGTTCCGAGATAGAAGACTCGTGGAGGCGACTCATTTTGAGAATTGATTGACGAATTAGATTGGTGGCTAGGAGAACATGACGATCTGGGAATTACTTTGATGACTAAGGGTATTTCTAGAATTTCCTTGGGGACGTGCTTGGAATATGACCATTTTTCAGGAAACTCTATAAATAGCTCTTCCATTCTATGAAGAATGGACTTTGGACTCTTAGACCTTTTGGAGGACTAGAAGACTTAGACATTCTCTCTCAACCCGAAACACTAAAGAAGGCTCTCTGAATCCTTGCTACCCTAACATTCTAAGAGTTCTACCATGTGTCGTTGGAGTAATCGCTCACCTGTTCTTCTCCCTTCTTCAATAAATCAATCAATCAATCAATTCCGTACTCTTCGTGGATTTCTCTCCTCCTCAGCCAACACGAAATCCTAACTATAGCAATGTACGATTTCTTTGCCTACATACATCAATCCAACAATAAAGTTTCCAATCCTGAAAATTTTCTAATATACTTATATCTAATATTCCTATAATTGGCAACCTGGCCAATACCTATAATCTAATATCCCCGTTTTCTATTTTAGTGGTCACTTGGTTGGAATATTGCATATTCTATTTAGACACATTAACTTTTTCGAAGTGTTTTCAAATTCAGAGTCATTTTAATATATTTAGGAGACATACAGACAGATTCATAGATATAAAGATAGATTCATAGATACAAAGACATATTTATAGATATATATATAGAATATTCTTTTTACTAATAAAAAATAAGTTTTTAATTTTCTGATACTTTTTATTGCTTTTGCATCCATTCATTATTATTTTACTCTTATTATATTAGGAATTTTTATATTTCTCTTGAATTGTGTCTTGGGTGCCTACAAATAGTCATATATGCATGCCTTCGTGCATGTGGATAATCCTTATTTTAGGGGAGACTTTGGTGAAATTTTTTCGTTGGTAGGGTAACTGAACAAAGGCGTATATGTCCAAATGCATATGCAGACCATGCATAATGCAATGAGTACATATACATATTTTTGAGTATATGAACATATCTTTGAGTATTTTATATAAGTCTTGGATGATATTATATTTTTTAAACAAACAGATTGCGACTTCTCATACACTGTAGATTCAAAACTAGCACGATAAAGTTTCCCCTAAGTAATCCTTGAGAAGTGTAAAAGCTGATTTGTCCCACCTCTCCATGATATCGAAAAACATCTTCGATTTTAAAGCCCTAGGCCTTTCAGCTGGTGCTCCTGTTTTTGCAAAATCAACTGCCATAGAATGAAGGGTTGCCAACTAAAGACATTTTTAACTCATAACTTTATCTGACTCAAGGTCTGCATGTACAAATGTACAGTAGAGATTGTACCCAATGTATCATTGATCAGATAATTAATCAACAAAGAACTTTTGAATTTCTTGCAAAATCAGACTTATTGGGAAATATGAGAAACAAAGGGAGAATTGTAAAAAAATCAAAAGTTCCCAATAGATGGTTCACCATATTGTACTTCCTCTTGAATTCCTGAACAAGTGAACCACTTATTGGGAACTTTTGAATTTCTTGCAACTCTCCCTTTGTCTCTCATATTTCCCACAAAAGGGAGAGTTGCAGGAAATTCAAAAGTTCTTTGTTGATTTATTATCTGATCAATGATACCTTGGGTACAATCTCTACTACACATTTAGTACATACAAACCTTGAGTCAGATAAGATAATAAGTAAAAAATGTCTCAGTTGGCAACCCTTCACTCTATGGAAGTTAATTTTATAAAAATAGGAGTAACAATTGAAATGCCTAAGACTATAAACCCGAGGATGTTTCCCAATTTCATGGAGAAATGGACCACAACTAGCTTACACTTCTCAAGGAGTATTGGGGACAAACTTTATCGACGACGACCGAATATCAAGATCGTAATCTTTTTCTTACACTTAGTGAGCATTTGCAGTCTTTGAGTTCGGAGGAGTTAGCTTATGCAGTGGCGAGAGTAGCACAACACCAGGATGATGATGCTGAGGTAATCTTGTCATTGTTTAGTTTTGCATGTTTAGTTTAGTTTTACATGTTTAGTTTAGCTTTACATTAATTCAATAATACATGTTTAGCCTTTTGTTATTGTTATACATCAGAAAATGGTCATTTATATTCATTATTTGGACGACTGTACGTATATGTTACTTAAAGATGGCATTTGTATATATTTCTTCAATTCATATTGGTTTATTAATGTTTATATAATGGTAATATTGTGTTGGTTTATGTGTTTGCATATGGATGGATGAATATTGTGTCGATTTATTGTGTTGGTTTATGTGTTTGTACATATGGATGGATCTTGTGTTGGTATATGTGTTTATATGAATACATATTATGTTTATATAGCGATATTGTTTATATAGTGGAAGTATTGTGTTGGTTTCTTTAATTCATATGGTTTATCTGTTGGTTTATTATGTTAGTTTATTTGTTATGTGTTTATATATATTAGTTGTGCATGTGTTGGGATATAAAGAATGAACTAGATGTTTATATATACTTTTGCGTGTTGCGATATAAAGCAGGTACAGTTTTTTTGGAAAATTAAGAAAACATGCATTTTTTTTAAATTAAGCATCAACGATCGCTAAGATTGACGATATGATGGTCTCTTAGGAGTTAAGCAATCGCCTCAATGCTAATTGCATTCTTGCTACCACGACCCATTAACGACTTAGCTTAGCGATTTAACCTAGTCGCTATTGACAGTCGCATATATTTATGTCGCTAATAGTGGTCGTTGGTGTCCGTCCAGCGACCAGATTATATTAACCAAAATCCGCGATCGCAGTCAGTCACAGATAACCATCAGCTATCACATGTGATCGCTGATAGCCGGTCGCATGTAAGCCTTTTTCTTGTAGTGATTTCCACTTCGGCATGCCAGAATAATTATACAATGGATTCGGACAACTTTATCACTCAGACTAATTTTTGTTCCAGACTAAATTTCATACCACTTCGGACAATAACAACCCACTTCGGACTGTATCACATCGGTCATTTTTATTATTTCTTCGGTCAGTTCAAATTGTCGCCTTCACAATTTAATTTCTCCAAGCATTGAACTTCATCTTCGGACAACAAACTCTAATAGTGTTGCCATCCACCCCAATTCAGATCGACTTCAACGATTATTAAAAGTAGTATGCACACAAGCCAATCATATTTGATGAGAAAACATATACCTTGTAACAATCTTATTCATTTATTAATAAAAAGAATTGTTTATTTAAAGACATTTAATTATCTACATGGTGTTATTTTTATAATATGTGATAAACCTATTGTTTTAAGCAATACTTTTAGAATCATAATGATGATCATGCTAATGAGATCTAAATTCTTAGATAGCTTAAACACTAAAATTGTTCCTAATCGTTGGATTACTAAAAAGGGGATTAGTGAATCCGGATAGATTAGTACACACGTTGCTTACTCATTGGATGAGGATGATTGATCTCATGATCATTTGTGTGGAGAAACTAAAGCAATTATGTAGGTGCTTATTGGAGAATGAGTTCATTGAACGTGGTTCACTAAATAATACCTAATAGACTTTTACTTGAGCTTGTCTGTCAATAGAAATTCCTGTAGTGATAGTCGTACAAATGATCCTTAGACTTGAGATCATCAAAGTATATTGTGTATGATGAGTTATGTTTTGACATGTTCCTTAAGACCCTTAGGGTATATCAAAGGGTATGCTTAGGTGTAATAAGTTATATATAGAGATAATGAATGATCAATAAAGAATCGACCACTTCTATTAAAAGAAGAGAATGTCCTATGCGATTCGATAAATGACAACTCAATGATCTTTGGTCAAGGTGGAATGAAATTAGAAAGGAGTTTCTAATTTGCATTATTAATTAGAGTTTGTGCATTTGAGAATCAAAATACATATAATTAAATAAAAATAAGACTTGACAGTAATTCCATTTCTTATATTTAATTGGGACATTGTATAATGGAAGGATTGAATTGTACGGTAACTATTTACTCAAAGGTTCTTTTATGATTAATGTTGAAATCTATATTATCTGGAAAATCGTTGATCGCTAAGGGGACTTACCCTTACTGTAGAATAAATGTTATTTATTTAAATGAATTAATAGTTTAATTTATTTATTTAAATAAGATTAGAATTATTCTAATTGATTTATTCACAACCAATTTAATATGGAGAACCTACAAAGGGTCACACTATAAAAGGAAAAATATTTATTTAAGAAGTAAATTGGATAATCATAATAATAAGTTAAGTGTATTTAATTTAATCTATGGTGATAGAATAAATTAAATAGCTTAATATTTATTATTTAATATTTTGAAAATATTAAATATAAATTAAGAAGAGGATCCTTATTATTATTATTATTACTATTATTATTATTTTAGTTCCAAAAGGAGTTTGAGAATTAATTAATAAAAGTACTCTCATATATTTTTAATTGGATTAGGAGCATAATTAATTAAAGGATTTTAATTAACTAAAATTAAACCTTATTCCTAAATTGTTCTTGAATATTGGTGGATCACCTCTATAAGACAAACACTTGGGTGGCTAACGTTGATCAAAGGAAGGAATCATACTCGGTGGATTCAAGTTGAACCTGAAAAAGAATTGGAGATGAATTCGTACATGAGAAATCTAGTTTCTACAAGGGTATGAATCTAATCTCCATCTCTTTTCTGTTAGATTTATAATTATGCATAAATTAAGTATGATCATGGTGATGGTTTGTATGAAAAATTTTAAATTCCGTTTTATCGTGTTTCTGAACCTTTTATGTGATTTGATTGCATGATCGCGTTATATACAAACCTAATAGTTATAAGTTCGATCATCCTCCTTCGACAATTATAAGGTTGGTCATCCACCTTCGGCGATAATAAGGTCGGTTATCCATCTTCTGCGGTAATAAGGTCGGTCATCCACCTTCGGTGGTAATAATGCCAGTCCTCCACCCTCGGCGCGATAATAAGTTCGGTCATCCACTTTCGGCAATAATAAGGTTGGTCATCTATGTGACGCCCCCAAAATAAGTGTACACAACCCATTCTGAGTCGCCAAATACATGGTACAAAATCAAAATACAAACTTCCTATATACAACTATTAACTGTCATATAAAATACGACAAAACTTAAGCTGTGAGTTCAATACAAATATTGTCTCATAGACAATATCCAAACTCAAATAAAGCCATCATTATAATTATTGTCACACTATTTTATAGAGTAGTGAGGACTACTATAGTAACCATCTTGGACAATCACTTCATTCCCCGACTAGTCCCGGCTATATTCTCATTTCCTGAAGAGAACAATGAAAAAAAATGGCGAGCTCAACTAGCCTAGTAAAGAATATTATGACTAAGATAATGTAAAACAAATTATCCTTAGTACTCAACAGGGTAAAATCGGATAGAATACAATAGACAACAAATTTTAGATCAACAACTGCAGCGAAAATAACAATCTATTAGAAGAGCCAGGTAGAGTATGATGTCTACTATCTTCTATAATTTAAAAGTCCATCATCAATATTTTATCTCTGTAACATCAATCAATAATTATTTCAAACCAACAAATTATCTATGCACTACGGGCCAAAGATATTCGTTTGTATCACCAGTGGTCATGATCATGCTAAACACCTGCCCATCTATACACTACGGGCCAAAGAGGACTTTTCCCACAAACCTTTATTTGTAACATTAAAGGTTATGATTACACCAATACACAATTCCTGATCATAATCATACCAATCAACAGTCTATCTTTGCACTACGGGCCAAAGATGACTTTTATCACAATATAAACATGAGGATGATGACAACGATATAAAGAATGAATCAAATGAGATCAAGGATAAATATTAGAGATTTAAAATTTAATTTATCTAGAGTTCAAGAATATCCAAATTGTCAACATGATCACTAATTGTGGAGTAATATTCAAAAATGATATTTAAGATTCATATTTCAAAGATAATTTGGACAAAGAAAGAAAAAACTAATTTCGTCGTGAATAATATTCCGGCATGAATAGTAACTCGGATGAATAGTACTCTGGCATGAATAGTACCCCGACATGAATAGTACCCCGGATGAATAGTACTTCGAAATGAAAAGATTAAAATTTAATAAGAAAGTTCAGACCAATATTCCAGTAAAATTATATTAGATGAAGCGCAAACTATTAAGGATATTATACTAATTTCAGAGATTATAGAAGTAATACTTATCAAAGTAAGTGTAGATTTAAGAATATAAAACTAAATAATATCACTTATATACTATAAAGTATGGAAGAAAATAATTTTTCTTACGAATATTGAATGAAAATAATATCCATTTCCTTAGTAGGAGACCAGATCTGACTGGTATATCGAAGATCTTCTTGAGAAAATCTTGCAATAAGCTACACTCAAAGTATTCTTGTACTAGAAAGAAATACGCACAATATTATAGAAAAAGAATTCTATGATTCTGGTGTGATTTTTATTTCTTAACTAACCATGTTATTTATAGGAGAATGACATGACACTATTTAACCACATATGAACATTCGACTTTCGGACGAATTCACGGGAGAAAATCTGATTTTTACTATTCATCATTATGCAATAAAATATTCTAATAACACAAAAATTTTATATATAATATAATATATTCTATTTATTTTTAAATAAAACAAATAACTTTATATATATTATAAAAGTTTTCTATTTTATTACTATTATAATAATAATAAAATAAAACTGAGATAACTTTCTACCGACGGTTTGACAAATTGGTACATGGGGGTCATGAAATAATAAGCCAAACTTACAACAAACGCTTTATGACAAACCCCTCTATTTATATCAAAAATTGAATAAATATCTCCCACAAATCACTTATCTTCAATCAACCCATTTTTAATCTTTCAACACTTATTCATCATTAATATTATAACTCACAATATTGACAACCAGATCGTTCTCAGGAAAAAAAGGCTTTCCGATAAGGATTTCTCCTTATTGGCGCACAATTAAATAACCTAACCTCTTTAATCGACAGAACCTTTTAGACATTGTCAATAATGAAAATAATAATTTGAATAATGGTTTCCTGTCAATTATTGATTTACACTACACCAAAAATGGCCTCTAGTGAACGACAAATCCTTCACTACAGGCCCTATATCTCTCACAAGTGATTTATTGCGAAGAAATATTTCCTTCACACGAGTGCTTTCGCGTTAGACACCTCTCCATGATTGGGTATCCTTCACTAAGTAGTAACTAAATATTTTTGTGAAGGATATATTGTGAATAACTTATTCCTTCACAAATTGTATTTAGTAATGGAATATTGTTATTTAGTGAAAGATTGGTTTCCTTCACAAATAATATTTTAAGGACTATTTGAAATTAGTGAATAACATGATTCCTCACAAATAATATATTGTGAAGAACAAATTTATTTAACGAGAGAATATTTTCCTTCACTAATTATAAATTGAAAATCTTTTTTCAAATTAGTGAGAGAAAAATTCCTTCACAAATTATAAATTTGTAAATAAAAATTAATTACTAAATAATCAAAATTCATTGAAAATTATAATTAATTTTCAAATCAATGATTTCATATTTATTATTATTACTATTATTTTTAGTAATTGCTATAATAAATATTAAATTTAATATTTCAAGTTAATATAAATATCATACCAATTTCAAACTAATTGATAAACTAATGCATAAAGAGCCAATAATTAAAACTAATACTCCATATATAAATAGATATTGCTCAAGTCACAATAAGTACAAAATTTGTTATTATGTCTTGATCTCCCAAAGATCATAGTACTTACAATATTTAATAACTAACACAAGAAAACTGAAAGAATAACAACGAACTAGATAGAATGAAGTGTACATCATGTTAGGTCCACTTCATCATCATTTTCTTCAAGGAAATCAAGGTTGGACATGTAAATTTCCTGCTGCAAAAGAAACACCAAAATTCAATTTCAATAAGATGAGGAATAAAAAAAAATGAGCCTGATAAACTTATGCTCTAGTGTGTTGAATATGTACTGATCAATGTGTACGTCATACATAAGAATAGATTTCCAGCTTAGAAAGCCCTCATACAGTTATCATACCTTTGTATTGATCTTAAGGAGCACATTAGTTAGATACTGATCATTGACACTGGTTGGAGCAATACATTGTGTAACAATTCCATATTCAGATACATTCTTCCTTTTCCAAGGACCTAGTAGGTTAACCAAATCATTTATTTAACCCTTGCAAACAAAAAAAGAAAAAGAAAGAAAAAAATGAGAGAAAGAATAAATCAACTTGATCAAACCATAGAGATTGGATTTCTTCCTCTCGGGAAGTAGGCACAAAAGAAATTGGGGAGCTGCGGGAAGTTTCAAATGTATAGCCTCTAATTGCTCAAAACAAATAGATAAAGATTAAAGTCGCATAAGATATGAAAGCCAAATTTTTACTTGGAAACCTAGTCCAAAAATCTAAACAACTCTTAAAAGACCAGTTTCAATCAAATTTTTCTTCAAAAAAATCAGAAACTCAAACAAAGGGGAGAGAAAACAAAACCAGAGTAAATAGTTATAACACAGGTCCCTACTCTTCCTCCCCGCAAAAAAAAAAAAAAAGAAAAAGAAAGCAGTGGTACCACCAGTCAATCTATTTACTCAGAGAACAAGCAAATGGGAATGACCCAATTCAAAGCATGACCTAAATAATTAAAAATGTAAGACATCAAAAGGGAAGCAGACACAGCCATGCTAAAGCACTAAACTAAAGAATACAGCAGACACATCCATGCTAAAGCATCCAATATGGCCAGTATTAAGATCCAAATAATCAGAACAATAGAATCTTTTGAAGAAATTAGCATACGTAATTACCTTTAGATCGTGAATCAGTTGGGCAAGATCTTCAATCGAATAGATGTCATGATGGGGAGGGGGGCTTATTAATCCCACCCCAGCAGTAGAATTCCTAGTGCTGCAATGTCACCAATAACCTTATGTCCAGGAAGTTCTCCTCCTTCACCAGGCTTTGCTCCCTGTGACGCCACAATCCAATGTCAAAATAAAAAATGAAATAAAATCAAGGCACAAATTAAATAAGGTCAGTTCATACTTGACCTCACCGATGCCAAATGTAGGTATCAGTAAAAGGTGCAAAGCACTTCTGACCTAGGATGATTTGCAGACACATCATCATCTGTCCATTAACATAACTTCATAAACAAGAGGGACTCTTTTTCCAGTAGGAATGCATGGGCTCATGGTAGAATACATATTTCATAGCAGAAACACTAAGCTTTTAAAAAGTCTCAAGCTCCTGTGTATGACATTAAAAATATACCTGAGCCATTTTTATCTGTAGCTCATCAGCATTCGTATGGTAATAACTTGAAACTCCAAATCTCTCACTAGAAACCTGCTTGATTACACTCCTCCTGGGATTCATCGAACCATCTGCATAAAGCAAATGCTCAAAATGAATTCCAACATCCAACTAAAACTACAAAGAACATTCAATGAAGCAGAGACCTGAAGTTGTCAAGATAATTTAAGCTATGAAAGTCTATCAGCAACAATAAGATGTCCAAAAAATTAAGCAATAAAAAGCCATTAAAAGAGGAAGAATCCATCCCCTAAGTAGCTCTAGTAGAAAACAGGGAACAAGAGGAAGCATACCAAAGAACATTCCACAAGGAGTATATCTTATCTATTGACAAGAATTGACCATCAGAAGTTAACTTTTTAAAAGAAGCCAAAAGTGGGTACATCTCAATCACATACAACTTAAACTTTGACCATCAGAATTGATTAATTCAATAAGAAGATACCTAAAATATTTTTACATAACTTGTTACAAAGTCCAATCAACAACATACCTGTGTTCGACTTTCCCCCAATTTTATTCATTGCCATAGCAAGGGTTGTGTGTGCCTCCTGTGAGATGGATCCATAACTCATGGCTCCTGTACAGAACCTTTTCACAATCTCACTCGCTAGTTCCACATCCTCCAAAGGAATCTTCACTGCTTCTTTAAATTTCAGAAGTCCCCACAAATTACAGGTTTTATTTAATTCCTGTATGCGATTGGAGTACTCCTTGTATGCAGCGAAATTGGATGAACAAAAAGAGAACATCAACTGAAATCGTACAATTTAAATAAAATAATATTCTAATTAATATTTTGTTTGAATAATCTCGAAAGGCACCAATAGAAACCCTAATCAAAATGAAATCCAGCCATTAAGATTTGAAAAAGAAAACACAATCGAGCATCAAATATAATAAATGAACAGAAAGGAATTAGATAACTCTGGTTATTTTCCCAAGCCAAAAAATTGAAACCCTGAATGAGGAGGAGCTCGGTTGAGAGAGGAGAGAAAATAGTACCTGATCTCTGCAAGAGAGTGAAACGGAAACAGAATAGTACCAGGCAAATTACACCTGATGGACAAGACCTCCTTTGTTATTTCCGCCACTCTGAATCCTCTACATGAACTCCACGGGTGATTTCGAAGCCTTGCGAATGGCGTAGGCGACCGCCGACGCCAAGGGCACCATGGCTCCTGTATAGTATATAACATTTGTCTGTAAAGCCCAAAAAGGATTAAATTAGAAAAATATAAATCCATAGTTAGGGAAGCCCAAAAAGAATTATTTACTTTGTAGTTTATTAAAATAAATAGTTGATATTGTAAGTTACTTAAAAAGTGTTATTAAAATTAAATTTATTATTGTAAAAAATTTAAGGTATTTATATTCACCACAATTAATTCAAAAAAAATATATTTAGAACAAAGATAATACCAATTTTATCCTCATGAAAAACTTCAATAATGATATATAGTGAGTAATAATTCCTTCACTAAATAGATTTTTTCTTCGCAAATTTTTATCATAAATTGGCTCCAAAAATCTTTTTATCGCCCTAATTTTGCGAGAAAAAAAATATAAATTGTGAAGGATGTTTCTTTTGCTAATAACTATATTGTCACTATACTTTTTTTCTTCACGGTTCCTTCACTAAACGACTCCTCATGTAAAGGAATAAATTCCTTCACAAAATTTCCTTCGCTATAGGCCATTTTTGGTGTAGTGTTAATAACATAAAATATTGTGCAGATGATACTGTGACAATAATTGAATCAATAATATGAGATATTATGCATCAATTACTGTGGCAATTATTGAATGAAACTGAGTGACTTCTTACGTAAGTATTAATAATCAGAGATATTGTGCAATACCGTGTGTTACTGTACAATACCGCGTACCACTATGCAACAATGCGTATTACTGTACTTTTATCACTTGGTATTTTAACATTTTAACGATAAAAGTCTTGTCGTTATTTTATAAAAAGGTTATTTTTGCGCTTTCTATATCCGATAATTATTTCATTGTGGGGTCCACCAATGATTATGTCGTCATATGAATATTCCCCGGCAAAAAAAATATTCCCCGACCAAACGAATATTTTATGACAACTTGCTTACTTTGCAAAATTTGCACATATCACCCACAACTATAGTGTGACAACCCCAAAATAGGTCCATTCCATCCAACCCATTCTGAGTCGCCAAATACATGATACAGAAATAACTACAACTTCATTAATACAATTGTCGTGCAAAAAATCGACACACAACACATAAACTCAGAAGTTTAAATACAAATATTGTCTTCTGTATAATATCCACACTCAAATCGATCCTCATTACAATTATTGATACACTATTTTATAAAATAGTGAGGACTACTAAAACAACTGTCTTTGAACCATTACTCCACACCCCACTAGTTCATTATATTCTCGCTCTCGAGAAGAAAATGGAACAAAAGGGAAAAGAGTGAGCTCAACTAGCCCAGTAAAGAATATTATGACTAAGATAATGTACAATAAATTATCCTTAGTCTTCAACAAGGAAAAATCTGATAGAATACAATAGACAACATGTTTTAGATCAACAACTGCAGCGGAAACAACAATTCATTAGAAGAGTTAAGTAGAGAAAGAATTTTACTATCTTCTAAGATTTAACAGTCCATCATCAATAATTTATCCCTGTAACATCAATCAATATACATCTTGAATCAAATATTCATCTTTGCACTATAGGCCAAAGATATTCATCTGTTGGTCATGTTCATCTCAACACTGCTCATCTTTACTACGGGCCAAAGATATTCATCGATTAGTCATGTTCATCTAAACACTGCTTATCTTTACACTACGCCAAAGATATTCATCAAAAATCATTCATCTTTGCACTACGTGCCAAAGATATTCAGTAATATCATCATTTAGGACTGAGGATGATGAAAAATATTTTAAAAGAAACGAATCCAGTGAAACAAAAGAACAAATATTAAAGATTCATATTTTACACAATCCAAGTTCAAAAATACTTCATAAATAATCAGAGTGGAGTAAAATTCAAGAATGAAGACCAAAACATAGATCCAATCAAAGATAGGAATCATAACAGACAATCTTGGACACAAAAAAGAAAATTTATTTTTTCTGTGAATAGTGTCGTATTCATGAATAGTGCCGTATACGTGAATAGTGCCGTATACATGAATAGTAACTCCGACACTAAAAGATAGAAATTTCACAAAAAATATCATCATGCTTCGTGAATAGTACTCGTGAATAGTAACTCATGATAGTAACTCCGACATGAAAAATTTTCAAATTTGATAAAAAGTTCCAACCAATATTTCGGCATAATGATATTGAAGAAATAATATCACTTACGAAGAAAATAACATTCCTTACCTCGCAAAAATAGTATTTTTGACTGGAATACTGGATATAGTGCTGAAAGAACTTGCACCGTATAGCAATACTCAAAGTACTAAAATACTCACAAAATACGCTCGATATTATAGAGAGAGAAAACTTTAGTTTCTGGTGTGATTTTCAATTCTAACCTAAGCACCCTATTTATAGGAAATTGCTTAGAACACCAAAGCAGAAAATTTAATATAATAATAATATATATATTAAATTTTCCTACGCACACCAGCTGAATTCAGACATCAACCACCCACTCAAAAAAAATAAAAAAAATGTTTTTCATAAATAAAATATTTAAACTTCCAAAAATCAATTATTTCGGAACTTCGGAACTTCAATAATTCATAATAAATAGCCCTTTTATCAGAAAATTCAAATCTCGCGTCTTTTTATAAGAAATTCAATTCTCTACAACTTTGTAGAAGAAAGTTTTCCAAATTCAAATGAAATTAACCGAAATCCATGTATTTTACGATTTTACATCTTTATAATCAAATTTCAGTCAAGAAATGGATCCACAACATGTTTAACATGTTTTAAACAACTTTTGCAACAAAAATACTCTTCCTCCTCATATACTCATATATCTCACATTCATTGTAAAAATATCACCATTATTATATTATAATAATATAATAAAATATTATTTTATCAGAAAAGATAAAATATCAATTTTTAACAATTGTCACTTTAAAAATTTTCTCCATCTATATCCACATAAAATCAATATTTTTCTCATCATATAAATCAATAATTAATTATTCACAAATAATATTACAGAATCACAATCCTGACAACCAGGCCGTTCCCAGGAAAGAGGGGGCTTTCCATTAAGAATTTCTTTTTCCTGGCGCGCAATTAGGTGACCAAACATCTCCTTAGACAGAACTTTCTAGACATTGCCAATAATATTTTCTAATAATATTATTCAGATAATATGAATTATTGCTTCGATAAGAAAGCTTAAAACTAAAATAGTTCCCAATCATTGGATTACTAAATTGGGGATTAGTGAATCCGGATAGATTGGTACATACGTTGCTTGCTCATTGGATGAGGATGATTGATCTCATGATCATTTGTGTGGAGACACTAAAGCAAGTATGTAGGTGCTTATTAGAGAATAAGTTCATTTGAACGCATTGGCTCGCTTAAGGAATACTAATGGAGTTTTACTTGCATTGTCATAGGAATTCTCAGTAGTGATAGTAGTCAAGTGATCCTTGGACTTGAGATCATCATAGTATCTTGTGTATGATGAGTTATACTTTGACTTATTCCTTAAGACCCTTAGGGTATATCAAAGGGTATGCTTGGGTATAATAAGTTGTACATGGAGATAATGTATGATCAATAAAGAATCTACCACTTCAATAAAAGAAGAGAATGTCTATGTGATTCGATAAATGACAACCCAGTGAGTCCTTGGCGCAAGAATGAAATTAGAAAGGAGTTTCTAATTTGCATTATTTGAGTTGTGCATTTAAGGATCGAAATACATATAATTAAATAAAATAAGACTTGACAAAGAATTCCATGCCTTATATTTAATTGGGACATTGTATGGTGGAAGATTGAATTGTCTGGTAAACTATTTACTCAAAGGTTCTTTTATGATTAATGTTAAAATCTATATTATCCGGAAAAGTCGTTGATCGCTAGGGAGGCTTATCCCTATTGTAGAATAAATATTATTTATTTAAATAAATTAATTGTTTAATTTATTTATTTAAATAAGATTAGAATTGTTCTAATTGATTTATTCACAACCGGTTTAATATGGAGAACCTAAAGGGTCACACCATAAAAGGAAGAATAATTATTTAAGAAGTTAATGGCATAATCGTAATAATATGTTAAGTATATTTAATTTAATCTATGGTGATAGAATAAATTAAATAGCTTAATATTTATTATTTAATATTTTAGAAATATTAAATATAAATTAATAAGAGGAGTCTTATTAATATTATTACAATTATTATTATTTTAATTTCTAAAAAGTTTAGGAATTAATTTAATATAAGTACTCTCATTTATTCCTAATAAGATTGGGAGGAAAATTAATTAAAGGAGTTTAATTAATTATCCCTAATAAGATTAGGAGCCCATTTAATTAAAAGAGTTTAATTAAATAATACCTTATTTTAATTAGGGTGACATAATATCTTTATAAGAGGGTCTTATATCGGATATCAATAATCTGACATAATTCCAATAGTTGGGAGAGTATGTTTTTTTCTATAGAGATAGAAAAACTAGGGTTTAGCCAACCACCCATCTTCTTGAATTCTTCTTCTTCCTTGGTGGATCACCTCTGAGGCCAAACACTTGGGTGACTAACGTTGATCGAAGGAAGGAACCAAACCCAGGTGGATTCAAGTTGAGCGAAAGGATTTGGAGGTGAACTTGTACATTCGAGGAAGCTTCGATCTTCAAGGGTATGATTTTATTCTTTATCTTTTCGTTTAATTAATAATTGTGCATAAAGGGTGATCCGGGTATATGGTTTGTAAAATTTTAAAACTCTGATTTTTACACGTTTCCGCTTATTTTTGCAATTTGATTGCGTTCATGAATATTACAAACCTAACAGTGTTACGGTGATATAATTTGGACGGTTCTCCGAAACCTTTATTTAAAGCCTCCCAAGGGGATCGAGAGTGCTATTACAGTGATATAAGGTTGAACGGTTCTTCAGAACTTAGATCAAAAGCCTCACCAGAAGTAGGGAGCTGATGTGATAAAAATATGTAACTATAAGTGCACAATGTGAAATTGATGAATTGACAAGGTACAAGTCGAATCCACATAGACTAGATTAATTTTAGTGTATCCTTAATATTTATTTCAGGTGAATTAGAAATAAATATTGAGAATTGATTAATTACAATTAAACTAATTAGAATATGAAAACTAATAAAAAGGAAGTAATCTAGGAATCCGAATTCATTAAACAATAAACATAATAAATAATCCAATATATTCTATTTTTATAACTTAATTATGGTGTTAGTCTCCCTTCATTTAATTTACTAATTTTATAATTAATGTGGGCAAGCATAGACTATGAAAATTTAAGGATTAACTATAACCCATCAAAACTTCTTCGAGCAAGCATGGATTATGAAAAACTCATATCTTAACAATAATCTATCAAAACCTATTAATTAATTAAACTCACATAAAAACTATAAAACGAAGGTATTTCAATATAATGAAACATGAATGCAAAATCAATTAAACATAAAAACATAAATAATAGAAGAGATAGAAAAATATTATAATGAATAATTATTTAATTTCATCTTCATCCTAGATATAAAAAAGTTAACTATACATGAAAATAAATAAACTAAAATAAAGAAGAAGAAGAAGAAGAAGAAGAAGAAGAAGAAGAAGAAGAAGAAGAAGATAAAAATAAATAAGAAAATCTAATTCATCTCCTCTTTTCTCTCTAAAACAAAAGACCTATTTATAGGCACAAATGAATTGTAACCTAATACTAATACATTGAATTTGGTCTCTTTTGTTCCTTTTTATACTTTTCTTTCCTTCTTAACGTCAATCTTTATATGATAATCTCCCAAGAATCATTTTCCATGTAAGTTTCAACTTCCTAATTACAATAAACTTCTCAAAGAAATCTTTTGGATATATTTTTGTTTCTCTTGCTAGATTTGACTTGCACACCAAGATTATTCTACATATTTCCTTCTCGTTGTAGGATTTTTCCTGGATATTTCTTTACATGAATAAGAACATTAAATATCGCTTGATCGCCAAGATTTTAAATTTATTGTAACAAAATATTAAATTCTACAAATTAAAATAAAACATATTAATTAAATAAACTAATATAATTAAAATGACAAAATTAGGGATAATAAAATGTACGAATTAAGTACCTATCAGAAGCCTCATATAAAGGCTCCTAGAGGTCGAGAGCCATACAATGGAGATATAAAGCAGGTCAGGTGTGACTCCCCTAAAATAAGTATACATCACCCATCTTAAGTCGCCAAATATATGGTACTGAATACAAATACAAACTTAATTATACAGCATGAGCTGAGAGTTTTTATACGAATATTGTCTAATAGACAGTATTCAAACTCAAAGGAGTCCTCATTAAAATTATTATCACACTATTTTATAAAATAGTGAAGACTACTACAGCCACCATCTCGGACCGTCACTTCATTCCCCAACTAGTCCCGACTACTTTCTCAATGAGCTCAACTAGCCCAGTAAGAAATATTATAACTGAGATAATGCAGAATAAATTATCGTTAGCCTTCAACAGTATAACAACTGATATAATACAATAGACAACAAATTTTAGATCAACAACTACATCGGAACAAACAATCCATTAGAAGAGTCAAGCAGAGCATGATATCTACTATCTTCTATGATTTAAAAGTTTATCATCAATTTTATCGCTGAGACTCAGCTTAATAAAAAAATCACATCACTGAATTATCCATGCACTACGGGCCAAGGATATTCATTAGTATCACAACCACGAATTATCCATGCACTACGGGCCAAGGATATTCGTGTTTTCACCAATGGTCATGATCATACCGAATAATTCCTGGTCATAATTATACCAACAACTGTCCATCAATGTACTACAGGCCATTGAAGACTTTTACCACATCATTTGTAACATTACGGGTCATGATTATACCGAATGATCCCTGGTCATAATCATACCAATCAACAGTCCATCTATGCACTACGACCAAATATGACTTTCATCACAATATAAGCATGAGAATGATGAAAATGATATAAGAATTCAATAAAAAGAAAACAAAGGATAAATTTTTAAAGATTTATAATTTAATTTATCCAGAATTCAATAATGTCCAAATTGTCAACATGATACTGCTTTGTAGAGTAAAATTCAAGAATAATATTGTATCAAAAATGATTTGGACAGCAAAGAAATTAATTTTTGTCATGAATAGTACCCCGAGTGAATAGTACCCGAGTGAATAGTACTTCGAGAGTAGTACTGTGTGAATAGTACCCCGTGAATAGTACTTCATGAATAGTACCCCGTGAATAGTACTTTATGAATAGTACCCGTGAATAGTATTCCGGCATGAAAAGATCAATAATTTTTAAGAATGCTCATAATAATATTTTCATGAAAAGATACTGGATGAAGCGCAAATATCAAGGATATTTTACTATTTTCACGGAGTATAGAAGCAATACTTTAACAGAATGAGTGTAGAATCAAGAATACGAGATGAAATAATATTACTCACATACTACAGAGCATGGAAGAAAATATTATTCCTTATAAATACTGAATAAAAATAATATCTCTTACCTTAGAAGAAGACTGGATACTGAAATAGTGATGTAGCAGAATACTCTTCTTCTTCCTCTCTATAGTTTCTCTTTCTATAATTGCTCTTGTGAGTCTTAGTGAATTGGTGAGAATGAAAGAAGAATGAACTTCTATTTATATGAAAACATAGTTTCGATAATTGCACGTTTTGGGGCTCGAATTATTACTGTATAGTACCTTCATCTTTTTCTTTGTTTTTAATTTAGTCATGCAAGTATTATCAATCTTGCACCACTTCCCCTAATAGTAATGCATGTGAACCAATAGTTCCATTCATGTGAGCAAATAGTTATATGCGTGTGAACTAATAGCAATTAATTGCTCATTTATCCGATTAATTACCCGATTGGTCAATATAACCTCCAGAAATCAATTATTATCGACATAAATGTCGATTTCTACTAACACAAATAATCCCAACACAATGGAAGTATTAATTGCATCTTTAATCAACACGAACTTAATCATCATTAATATTATAACTCATAATATTTAACAACCAGATCATTCCCAAGAGAGGGGCTTTCCGGCGCGCAATTAGGTGACCAAACCCCTTTCCTCGACAGAACTTTCTAGACATCGTCAATATTGCAAATAATAATATAAATAACTTTGTCATCTCAATTATTGATTTAATAATATAAAAAATTATGCAGATGATACTGTGACGATAATTGAATCAAAAATATGAGAGATATTATGCATCAATTCTTTGTGTAATAATTGAGTATAACCGAGTGACTTCTCACGTAAGCATCGATAATCAATACCGGTGCTACTTATCTGACTAGCCAGCCGTGTATTCTTATACTTTTACTACCGGTTAGTTCAACAGTTTAACGGTAAAATTTTTGCCGTTATTTTTATAAAAAGATATTTCTATCGTTTTCTAACTACGATAATACTTCCGTTGTGGGGTCCACTAATGATTGTGCCGTCGTACGAATGTTCCCTATTAAAATGAATATTCCCCGACCAATCGAATATTTTAAAATCACTTGCTTACTTTGCAAAATTTATAAATATTACCCACAACTATAACATTAAATCAAATCCACACCATAATATTCAAAAATATATTTCGAGAAAAATTAATCTTTATTCATAAAACTTGAGGTCTTACATTAGGTCTCTGGACCATGATTGGAATCTTGGTAAACAAGGCGAGTGGATCATTTTCTGGCATTACTCTTTTATTATAAATTCTTTATAATAGGAGAATGTGGGGCAATGTTGGAGTGTGATTTATTGGGTCCGGAGGGTTCGGGGGACCCTTGTCGTAAGGCCGAATATTTTGACCAGAAGTCTTGACATTCTAATTAAGAAATCTACAGTTCTAATTAACTTATAACTTTCTTATCCTATTTGACTTCCTACTTTTAAGGAAACCAAACCTAATTCAATTATGAAGTTTTTACTTATAAGAGAACTTTACATAAGACTCCTATTCCTATTCGAGAAAAGCGTACATAGTGCATGAAGGAGGTGCAATCTGCTATAAATTCCTGGTCATAATTCAAGTTTCAAGTACAATTTACACAATTATTACTCTTACGCACTAGAGTAGTTACATACCTCAATTGTTGACGTTTTCTTACTCGTACTTATTCTTACACCGGAGCTATTTCCCGACAGCTCTGGACGCCAAGCTTTTTGGTGTGATTGTTTGTTTACGACAAAACTAATGAAATACCCACTGTAATTGACAGGTTTTACTGATTACACCATTGAACTTTTAATTTTTCAAATTACCTTACTAAACTAATTATTATTTTGAAATTGGGTCATTCCGTTAAAAAAATAAAAAGACGTTAATTTTTTATCTACAAAACTAATGAATTACACATTGTAGTTGGCACATTTTACTGATTACACCATTGAACTTTTAATTTTTCAAATTATCCCATCAAACTAATTAAAAATGATTATTTTAAATATTTTTGAAAATAATTATTATTTTAAGTAAAAAATATTAGAATTTTTTCCATAAAATGAGTAAGGTTTTATAAAATATAGATTCAAAAAACATTAAAGTGATTTTAAATTAAATTAATGTCTACTTAATTTTTTAACGAGAATGACTTATTCTTAATATGAGAAATTTTAAAACAAAAACTAAAAATAGAAATAAAATAAAAAAACAAAGAAAAGATAAATAAAAAAAGCTGATTCAATTTTTTCAAAAAGAAAATAATAATTTTATAAATAAATATTATTTTCAAGAAAAAAAATAGGAAAATTTTTCATATTTAAAAAATGAGTACAATTTTATGAAATATAGATTCAAAAAATAAACTTTATTTTCAAAAGAAAAAATAGATTTTTTTTAAAATCGGTAAGGTTTCATAAAACTTGATTTTTAAAATATATATTTTATGAAACTTTACTCATTTTATGGAAAAATTAAAGTTTCTAATATTTTTTATTGAAAATAATATTTATTTTTAAAAATATTTAAAATAATTATTTTTAATTAGTTTAATGGGGTAATTTGAAAAATTAAAAGTTTAATGGTGTAATCAGTAAAACGTGTCAACTACAGTGGGTAATTCATTAGTTTTGTAGATAAAAAATTAACATCCGTTTATTTTTTTTAACGGAATGACCTAATTTCAAAATAATAATTAGTTTAGTAGGGTAATTTAAAAAATTAAAAGTTCAATTGTTCAATTAGTAAAATCTGCCAACTATAGTGGATATTTCATTCGTTTTGCCGTTTGTTTACTGTATTGGTTAGGTTCATTGTTTGGTGTTCGGCGTGCGGATAAATTTTGGCGTTTGACAATTATTAATGTAAAAAATCTTCACGAAATTGATGCACTGATTGACTTTAAATTAAAGTTAACTTAGTCTTGATAATATATTTTGAAATAGATTTTGGTAGCACACACAAGTTTTTTATCCCCTTAATTACGTTCTATGTAGGGTGTTCTTAATCAATTTTTGGTGTCATGGGTTGACCAGCCAGATGCAACTAGACAGGCAGGCACGCACGCACGCACTTACTTCCGCCAGCCAAGTTTATGCTGTTTAATTAATTAGGTGTAGCCTGTTGGGATCCCATCCGGCCTTGGCTAAGCCTTGAACTAGCTAGTCTTATTCTATCAAAGACTTGTTCCTGGGGCTCCAAGTTTCTATCTTTGCTTGGTTATTAATTTTTCCTTAATTTAAAGAAGTTCAGGAACCGAGTTTAGGTCAAAGGAGCAAAACTATTTATTATTTATTTATTTCCTTTCATTAAACTATAAAATCCTTCCGATTTGAGGACCCAGTTCAGGATCATATTGTTATCTGTAATATATAGTATTATTTAATATATATATAAATATAATAAAACAGAACATAATTTTATATATATAACACAAAAAATATTAATGAATAAATCCGAGTCCTTTGAATTCACAAAGTCTCTTTAAAGCAAATTTATTCCCTCACAGGTGTTAAGGATTAATCGAATAATTGCTTCCCAAGATAAAACGGATTTCCAGTTCTTAATTAGAAGCACTTCAAAATTAAGAACACATCGAACCAATTTCAATGTTTATGCACTGAACTTACATTAATGATGCATGAAAACTACAAGTTATAATATTGATGCATGTAAATAAAATATAGGAAAAAACCTCACACCAAAACGAAAGTTGTAGAACAGAAACGGAATTTGCAGAGTAAGGGACGGGAAAATTCTTTGCGAAGCGGAACTACATCAAACGGAAGCGGAAATTATCTGCGAAAATGAGATTTTTGCGAGAAGGGAAGGAACAGGATTTTTAGAAAGGAAGGAACAGAGCAGGAATGCTTGAAACGAGCAGTGTTATCAAACTTATGCGAAAAATGTAATCCCACATAGTTTATTTATAGAATAATTAGGCGATTTATTACCGATTAGACGAAATCGATAGCCACGAACCTAACCCTCGATCCGGTCCTAATCAATTTTCTCATTCAATTCTTAATGGATTTGAACACATAAATATATATTTTATCAAACCCATTTCCAACAATCCCCCACATGAATGTAAAATTGGCTTTACAATATGTAAAATATGTTATGAATATGCAGACACTAGTTCGAGTACATGAGAAAAGATATTTCATCAGGTTAAGTAGCCTAGTGACTTTGAACTTGCCCTAGTAAAATCTATCGGATTGGCTAATCAGTAGACTTGATGTCTTTGAACTGTCAGCTTTTCGTGTAAACCAAGACAATAGAATTCATAAAATATCTCTTCAGACATAATTGGTTCTCACGTTTGTGTTCATTTTGGCCTTGAAACACCTTTTGGTTCCGTAAGTATATTAGAGAATTTAGCCTTCAAAATTCTCACAGAAGTGGCCCCCTTCTTACTCACGTAGGTGACTTCTATCAAGAGTATCCTGCAATACCCCACTTGAACATATTTCAAGATATAAAGATTATTAAAAGCGTAACTTATCTTGATTCTCGCGGCAGATGTGCACCGTCTCATAATAGGAATGGTTAGGAGTAAATATCTCCTCAGTGCTTTACTGAGTACTACATAGTTCGGTTTGCCCATTGAACCTAGATCTTGGGATCTCTAGTCAGCTAGGTTGGGTTGCCACTATGACGACTCTTATTTAAACAGTAGGCTTTAAACCCATTCCATTTGATGATTTTTCCACTTGCTCTCTTGTTAAACCTTTTGTAAGAGGATCCACAATATTATCTTTTGTCTTTACATAATCAATTGAGATAATTCCATTTGAGAGCAATTGTCTAATGGTATTATGTCTTCGTCGTATATGGCATGACTTACAGTTATATAAATGACTCATGCTCTTCCAATCGTTGATTGGCTATCACACAGATGTATACATATATTGCACACGGTGTTGACCAATTTGGAATATCCTCTAAAAATTATGAAACCACTCGACTTCTTCTCCAACTTTGTCTAACATGATGAATTACGATTCCATTGTAGACCTTGCAATACGTTTGTTTGAGGATTTCCAAGATACCACAAAGACCTCGAGGGTAAAGACATATCCACTTATGGATTTTGAGTCTTTATTATCGAGATATCAATTAGCATCACTATATCCTTCCAATCTTCTTTGGATATCTTATATAGTGCGATCCATATTTTTGAGTATATTTTAAATATCCTAAAACTCTCAAAATTGCTTTCGATGATCTTTACGGATTACTCATTATACTACTTAGCTTACTTACAAGATAAGCTATATACGGTCTAATCTGATTCATGACATACATTAAACTGCCTATTATATGAGAATATTCTAGTTGAGATATGCTATCACCTTCATTTTTAGCTAGATGAAGATTTATATCAATTAGGGTCTTATTTAGAATTATATTATACTTGTTAAATTTTTCAAGTATTTTCTCAATGTAATGAGATTGAGATAATATAATTCCATCAGAGATTCTAGAAATCTTGATTCCTAAAATTATATCAGCAACCCCCAAGTCTTTCATATCAAATTTATTTGACAACATACGTTTTGTTGAGTTGATAACTTCATTATTGCTACCCATGATTAACATATCATCCACATAAAGACAAACAATGACATATTCCTTCTGAGTACTTTTGACATAAACACATTTGTCACACTCATTGATTTTAAATCCATTTGATAACATAACATTATCAAATTTCTCATGTCATTGTTTTGGTGCTTGTTTTAATCCATACAAGGATTTAACAAGTTT